>JAMXBB010000008.1:79563761-79810897 GCA_024138015.1 Lumnitzera littorea
CCTCCCCCTCATAGTTTTTATTACCCTTCCACCCCCCCCCCTCCCCTTTTCCCCAAAACCACTCTTGGTTACTTTTGAGACCTTATAAGATATGAGTTAGTCTAGTTTGTGTTCATTCTAACCTAACATGCATAAGCAACAAGCATGCACTATGTACTTAGAGAGCTAAACCAACATAAATACTAATCCAAGTCTAGTCAAAACCACAATCGATTGGGAGACTAGTTCAAAAACCTAGCAATTACAATAATAAAATTGTCTTAGTTCATCAAGTAAACCAATCAATATAACTTAAGTTAAAACTCCCAACTTTGCTCCCCTAAGCTAACTCTCCCTAGAAAACCTTATTAATTTATTCTATCTAGGTTTCTAAGGTTGAGATAACTGGAGAACATCGGATCTTTTAAGCATGGAATGTTAGGTAAATCTTGGAACAAAGGATGGGAATTGAAAGAAATTCTTCAAAAACAAAATTCTAAGTAAAGTCCCCAACTCGACCTAGCTCAAAACAGCTTAAAGGCAAACTTGGAGTCTTATGCAATATAAGCTTTTAAGGGCTAAAATACTAGAAAATATTATAGTTTTAGGTAGGATTAGATGTATATAGTACTTAGATGAGGCTTTGGAGTAAGAAGAATCAAAGAAAAATGAGATGAGAGACTATACAGAGCATAGCGTCCAGATGTTATTTGTTTACGTTTGAATACTAAGCTCCTAGTTAAGAAAAAATGCTCTAGCACCCTGATGTTATCTAACGTCCTTACAAATACATTTTTTCTTAAGCTAAAACTAGCATCCAAATGGTATTCCTTTTGGCATCCGAATGCCATATGCTAGTAAATACCTACTCGACTTCAATTTAAGCCTAAAACTCACCTTCTTAACCTTAATTCTTCCTTACTTGGGAATGAATATAATTTCTTGTAATCCTATTAACAAGCAAAACCCATTAAGGAGCTACAAACTCACACAAGAATTTAGATTACAAATGAATACTGAAGAAACTCTATGGAAATGGAAGTTTTTCACTAAGGAAAGCTTAAGAAGAAAGGCTAGAAAATTATCTTACTATTGGAGGAGCCTAAAATGAGTTTCTTTTTTTTTTTCTTCTTTTTTTCGAGGGGGGGTGTAGTATTTGAAGGTCTAAGGGCATGTTTTAGTTGAGAGGAAGGGGAGCAACAAAAAAAGAGATGAAATGAGTAAATTAAGAAGGTTTCGATAAGATTTTCAGCTTAAAGGAGCTGCATTAAGATAAAGGACAGTCGAAAATGAGATATGGATAGGGTTTGAAATGACCCAAATATCCTTTCTTTGATGCATTTCCTTTTGAATTTTGTTGGTCATGACATCTTACCCCCATTAAAATGACTTTCACCTTTGAAAGTTATCTAATTCTTGAATTGACTCTGATCATTTTCTCCTTATTCCTTTCTTAGGCTCCAAATTTGTTTCTCTTCAGAACTACTCACTTAATTATACTGTACGTATATGATGATTCACTTCACATGTTTTACTTCTTGGCATCCCCACCCTTAGTAAGCCCTTCTACTTCCAATCTAGCTCTTTAACTTTCAACTACTCTTGTTTTACTTACTTCATGGTCTGTTTTGATTTGTACATTTCCACTCTTGTCTCTTAGAAAATAAAGTACTCACTTTCTCATCACTAAATTGTTCTTTTCATCTCATATATACTTACATGCCAACCTTTGTACTCTCATCCTCGATTTCAGTGATTCAAACCACAAGTACACTTTCCTTTGACACAATGATCTCAACTTTAAACTATGCCATAGAGTCATAACATATGTTAACAACTAGAAATATAACATCTCAAATGCAATCTTTATCTATTGAAGGATCAAAACATTTTACAGTAACAAAATACATCGATCACTTATCCTCATGAGCTCTTAAGCAAGCCTATAACTCCAAGGTAATTAATGAGTTTCACAATGTCTATATTAATCATCAAAAGAATTTCATCTTCTAAAAGAAAACAATTTCCCCGATTAATTCAAAACTTTATCCAAGCTCTAGGTCAACAACTCACATAGATGCAAAACAGGATATAAAACATCCACAAGTCTTAACTCAACTAAAACCATCTATTACTAAAGATTTCCCAACATTCACGTCGATGAATCCATTTAGATGTCTCGCAAAAGCATACATTAAGCTACCATGTTTGCTCATATCAAAGCTTACTCCATCCTTTACTCTTTAATCACACCTAATTTTAAAGGTTTTGAAGTTCTACACTTATCCTCTAACTATGTACTCTATTCCTGGATCATTTACTACTTCTTCCTTCACTTATCCCTAGATCAAATTAATGGCTTAGAGTCAATTGTGTTTATTGTTGATAATTTGTGTGTTTCTTAACTTATTTAATGAAATTCTTTGCTAATTCTATATGATATTATTTTTCTCAATGCTCGTTTTATCACTTAAATCTTTTAGCTAGTACTAAAATATTTATATTCTCTACAACTTAACATTGAGATACATATAATGAGGCTGATGGATGTAGACACATTAAACATTATTAGCTTTACCGACAACTTGACTTGACTTAAACTGACAAATCGAACCTAGCCCTTGCTAAACTAATGTGGCATACCTTGAAATAAAAAGAAGTACTCATTCACCCATCTTGTTATAAGCATACATAAGTTAAGCTTCCTTCCAACTTTTACTCTTGTTTTCTTAGATTAGTCTTTCATATCACATTCCAATCTAAATATTTATTGTTACCCAACTGGCAAGGTTTAGTGAGTAGTATCACACTTGGATCATCCATGTATAAGTGTTGAGTTTATCACTCTAGCAATTATGTCTAATTGTTTACAAGTTAGGTAAGTGTAAGGATTCAATTGGGATTTACATCTCAAGTTTTTCCCTTTCTTTCATAAAGATTAGTCCATTTCATTAAGTTTTTCCCTAAGTGTTTTGTTTCATGCCCAACTCAATTTTATGAATTAATTTGAGCTTTTTAAAGGGGACAAGCTTAATCGCCCCTATTGTTATCTTCCTTTTCACCTCCTCACCATCTTTATAGATCAAGCATAGGCAAATACAACAACATAAGAAAGGATTGAAAGGAAACAATAGTAAAGAGATACAAGCATCCAAACAATAAGTAAATAGGGAATAGGTAAAAGCAAGAGGTGAAACAAATTGGAATAGTAGGTAGAAGGAGAAAGTTAGATTTATGAAGATAAGAACCAAGGTGATTACTCACTCACTCTCATTTTGACCTTATATCCTATGCCTTCTCTCAATAGCTCACTGTCCTATTTATCAATTGCCTAAATTTCCTTAAGATCAATCAACCTAAGCTCATCTATGATCAATCAACCTAAAACCCTTCAGTGATCAAACAACCTAACTCCTTTTTTTTATCCTTTACTTAAGTTGTTTCGTGATCCGCTAACCTAAGTGCTTTTAAGATCCATCTAGCTTAGCCCATGTAGTATCCTGTATCTTAGCTCCTTAAAGATTGATTAACCTAAGATTTAATACCACTTAAGCTATACTACCCCCATAATTAAGGATGTTATAACTTGCCACGTGTCCCTAATTTTCTATTGACATGTTAAGGATCTAGAACACCAATACAGTTTCCAAATCACTTATACAACCCATCAACGTTACAATGAGAACAATTCTCTAAATACAACTATTAAGATGACTTACAGTTGAGCTGTACCAATCATAATCATAACTAATAGTAGTAATTCCCACTCTATAACAACAAAACATATCTACAATTCTAAACAATTCCATAAATTGCATCTCCATTGATTATCAACAATATCCCATAATAGTGTAAATAATGCCTCTCTTCCTAACTTGAGAACAACTCTGCATAAGCATTTAACTTCATTTTGTCAACCTGCAACTTGTAAAAATAAAGAATGAGCCGAAGCCTAGTACGTAATGCACAATCAAACATGGATGCTAAACCAAACATATTACATTTACGTAATGCATAATAAATAAATATAGGCAAGCAGTTGTTTATTAACTTGTGTATTAGCCAATAAGCATCAAAGGGAAATCATGACCCCACCACTCCATGATCTCTTATATATGTTTGTAAATAGAATATAATATATGTCTTTTAGTTTACTCCACATATACTATAAGGTGGGTCAAGATTAGACCACAAAACCTATGAACCAAGAACCATGAACAACTTAGATCTAGCTACGTCATCTTAACATGCAAGTCCATAAGGGAAACCTCATATAAGATTAACAAGGGCCCTTGTACATAAGGATAGGCTAAGAAAGCATAACCAGCAAAGCATGTTTTTAAGTCATATATGAGTTAGTCTAATTTGTGTTCATTCTAGCCTAATAAGCACAAGTAACAAGCATGCACTACATACTTAAAGAGCTAAACCAACATAAATACTAGTCTGACACCAATCAAATACAAGTCTAAACCATAATCGATTAGGAGACCGATTCAAGATCCTGGAAATTACAATAATAGACCTTTCTTAATTCATCATGTAAACCAATTCAACATAACTTAAGTTAAAACTCCCAACTTCACTTCCCCTTAAGCTAACTCTCACTAGAACACCCTATTTATCCATTCTATCTAGATTTATAAGGGTTGAGATAACTAGAGAAGATTATATCTTCTAAGCACAAAATGTTAGGTAAATCCTAGAACAAAGGATGGAAATTGAAAGAAATTCTTTGAAGACAAAGTTCTAAGTGAAGTCCCTAACTTGACCTAGCTCAAGAAAACCTAAAGGTAAACTTAGAGTCTTACATGATATAAGTTTTTAAGGGCTAAAATACTAGAAAAGACTATAAGTTTGAGTAATATTAGATAAGTATAGTACTTAAGTGAATCAAAGAAAAACGAGGTGGAAGACCATATAAAGTATAGTGTCTGAATGCCAAGCTTCTAGTCAAGAAAAATGACCTACATCCTAATGCTATCTAGCATCTTCAGCTAGTGTGCTCACAAACAAAATTTTTTCTTAACCCAAAACTAACATCGGGATGGTATTCTTTTTAGCGTTTGGATGCCATATACTAGTAAACACTTACTCAACTTCAATTTAAGATTATCCACCACATTATTTGATACTGGAGCCTCACATTCATTTGTTAGTTAGGATTTCATGTTAAATAATGAAATCTCTACAATTAAAGTTAAAGTCACTTATAAAGTGAGAACCCCTACTAGTGAACAAGCATTAACACGGAAGGTAGTGGATAATAGATAACTTCAAATTCAAGGGAAAGAATTCCCCATAAAGTTGATAGTATTGCCATTAAAGGGTTATGATGTGATTGTGGGAATAGATTGGTTATCCAAACATAAGGCTCAAGTGAATTGTCAAAATAAGATTGTAACCTTAGATGAAGATAAAGTGGTATTCCAAGAAAAAACTAAGGAGTACGGAATGAGATTATTAATAGTAGAAGTAAGTGAAGAAATGAATGATATTATAGAAGATTAGCGAATTTATTGGGTATTTACAGTAGAAGGAAAGAAAGAGACACCAAGTGTATTTGAGATGCTAGTGGTATGCAAATTCCTAGATGTCTTCCTAAAGGACTTACCTAGTTTAACTCTACATCAAGAGTTGGACTTTACCATAGAATTGATCCTCAAAATTGAACCTCTATCAAAATCGCCATATAGAATGCCATCTATAGAGCTTTAGGAGTTAAAGAATCAACTACAGGAATTGTCATATAAAGGATTCATTCGACCTAGTATGTCTCCATAGGAAGCACCAATGTTGTTTGTGAAGAACAAGGATGGAACTACGAGATTATGTATTGATTATAGAGAAATAAACAAAGCGATTGTTAAGAATAAGTATCCGCTCCTGAGAATTGATGATTTGTTTGACAAACTATATAGAGCTACCGTATTCTTATGGATTGATTTGAGATCTAGATATCATCAGTTACGCATTAAGCTTGAGGATGTATTGAAGACAACTTTTTGAGTAAGATACTAGCATTTTAAGTTTTTAGTAATGCCATTTGGACTAACTAATGCGCCTGCAGTATTCACGGATTTGATGAATCGAATTTATCAACCATATTTGGGTAAATTGCTGTTTTATTTATTGATGATATTCTAATTTATTCAAAGACTAAAGAGGAGCATGCAAGACATTTACAATTGGCATTACAAAAGTTGAGGGATAACAAACTATATGCTAAGCTAAGTAAATGTGATTTCTTATTGGATAAAATTTCACTCTTAGGGCATATAGTGTTAGGTGAAGGAGTATCAATTGATCATGAGAATGTTAAGGTTGAAGTTTAGTAGAAGCAACCAACTACAATTTTAGAAGTGAGAAGCTTCTTTGGAATGGCAAGCTACTATAGACAATTTATAAAGGACTTTTCTAAGATAGCGAGACCTTTAACCCGATTGACACAAAAGGATGTTAAATTCAAATGCATTGATGAATGTAAACAAAGTTTTTAGGAGTTAAACAATCATTTAATCTCAACCATGATATTTATTCTGCCATATCTAAGTAAATCTTATTGTATATACAGTAACGTTTCTCAAAATAGATTGGGCTATATATTAATACAACTGGAAAAGTAGTGGCATATGCATCAAGGCAACTGAGACCTCATGAAAGAAACTATCTAACGCATGACCTTAAATTAGCAACTGTAGTCTTTGATCTAAAAATTCGAAGACATTATTTTATGGCCAACCTTATGAAATTTACACAGATCATAAGAGTTTGAAATATTTCTTTACTCAAAAAGAGTTAAATTTAAGACAAAGGCAATAGTTAGAACTAATTAAGCATCATGATCTAACTATTAATTATCATCCTGACAAAGTTAATATAGTAGCAAATGCATTAAGTCACAAGAATTATAAGCAAATGGCTTTGCTACTCACCACTCAATAGGAGCTAATTTGAGAGTTTGAGAAGTTGGAAATTGGATTGTGACATGAGACAAAAGTACAATTAATGAACCTGGTGGTGCTATCACCCTTGATGGAACAGATTAAATTCCAACAAGATAAGGATATGGGCTTAAAAGAAGTGAAAGAAAAGTTGAAAATGGAAGATGTATTGAATTTCCAAATTGATGACAAGGGAATGTTAAGATATAAGAATATGATTTGCATACCTCAGGATACAAAGCTAAATAGAGAAATTATAGATGAAGCTCATACTACCGGTTAGACTTTACATCCTAGTATGAATAAGATATATCATGATTTGAAATCATTATTCTAATGGAGAGGCATGAAAAAGGAAATAGCACAATATGTGTCCAAATGTACTACATGCCAACAGGTAAAGGTTGAACACCAAACACCCAGTGATTATTGCAACCTTTAGAAATACATCAGTGGAAGTGTGATCATATTCCTATGGATTTTATAGTATGGCTTGCAAAGACTAAAGTAGGTCATTACTCAATTTAGGTTATTGCGGATAGGTTGATGAAAAGTGCTCACTTCTTACTTTGTCGTATTGGAGATTTAATGGAAAAGTTAGCTTGATTGTATGTGTGAGAGATTATTGTATTGCATGGTATACCTATAAGTATTGTCTCAAATAAGGATAGTCATTTCATATCTATGTTTTGGGAAATTCTACACCATTCATCGAGAACTAAGTTACAATTCAATATCTTGGACTCTAGTGGTTCAAATACTAGAAAATATATTGAGAGGTCGAATCTTAGACTCCAGTGGTGATTCAAATACTAGAAAATATATTGATAGGTTGTATCTTGGACTCTAGTGGTGATTGGGATCAATATCTATCGTTAATAGAGTTCGCTTATAGCTATAGTTATCAAGTAACTATACTAAATAGCTCCATATGAAACGTTATATAGAAAAAAGTGTAGATCGCCACTATATTAGGAAAGTGATGGACACACAATGATAAGTCCTAACATGATCCACTAGATGAATGAAAAAGTGAAAGTAATACGGCAAAAAATGAAAGTCACTCAAGATCGTCATAAGAGTTGTGTGATTGAAGCGAAAACCCATGGAATTTGCAGTAAGAGATCATAAGTATGTGAAAATAAGTCTTTTCAAGGGATTCAAAAGATTTGGTACCACAAGGAAATTGAGTCCTTAATTTATGGGACCATTTGAGTTATTGGAGAGAATTAGGGATGTAGCATATTGAATTGCTTTACCTTTAAGTTTAACAGGATATCATGATGTTCTCCACGTGTCAATGTTAAGAAGATTTGTAAAGGACCTACAATCAATAGATAAACTAAAATTAGCAAACCTGCAAAAAGATTATACAGTGGAGGAGAAATCAATCAAGACATTAGAAAATCAGATTCAAAAGTTAAGGAATCGTAAGGTGGAATATGTAATAGTTCAACGAGATGATGGACCGAGAGTAGAGATAATATAGGAAGCGAAGATGGCATTGAAGAATCACTATCTAGAACTCTTCAAAGAGATAAGTAATAGGTTTTTCATCAGAAAATAAATAGTTATTATCTATATGATAGTCAAATTAAACATTTTAAGGAAAAAACTTTCCTGAAGGGAAGGTAGGTATATAAGCCCCTAAAGTCATATTAAGGGCAACTATATCTACATTTAGGGCCTTTTGGGAAAACTTATCCGATTAAGTCCAAACTTTATAACTAGATGAGAAGAGTTAGTAGAAGTAACCTAATAAAGTTAGATTTTAAAAATAATTTCATAAAACCATAATTTTAGTCTTAGAAGTATAGTTATTCGATCTAATATAAAATTCATTGTAACCTATAAAATCGAGCCTCGAAATGTAATAAGGCATTATAGATAAATTATTTAAACTATAAAATAGAATAATATTACATAAAATAGTATAAGAATATATGTATACACTTATGAATATACTCAGTTTATATAATAAATATAACTATACATTAACTCAAAAATCTATAGATGTATAAAATAAGCGATAAATTCACAAAATTAAAAAGAAAATATATCTTAAAAACAAATAACATGAGTAAAACATAATTATATGAATATAATTGCTCATTACATGTGTTAAGTATATAAGATATATACACATATATTAACAAAACCCTTAAATATTAATATATTATATGTAAAATATGGAAAATTTCTCTAAAACACTAATTAAATTAAGCAAACCACCTAGGGAAAATCTAGAAACACCCATGGTAGCCTCAAAACATTTGGATTGTTGAATGAAAAGCAAAAGGGAAGGTTAATTGACATCTCATGCATGAAAATTTGGGGAAAAAATAGAAGGGGAAAAAAAAAAAACTTCATGATTTGAGATTTGCAATCAACCCAAACAACTACATAAGACAAACAATCTTCAATTTAGTCATTTTAACAACTTAGGGACTCAAGAAAAATTTCAAAAAAATTTAGGAAATAAGGAAAAAAAAAAAAGAGAAAAACAAAGCACCTACTAGCCTAAGCTAGTTCCCTAACCAAGCGACTACCTGATGTTAAACCCTACCACCCCATAACAAAGCCACCACCAACTAAACTATCCGATAACCCCGCATTAGCCAATAGTGGCCAAAACTTCAATGAACACAAGGTTCAAATTTCTATCTTGTTTTTTCTTATTAAATCAATTAGGAAAAATCTAGAACAAAAAAATATTATTCTTAAGTTATTTTTAGGATGCTTTCATGTCGTATTTTTATTTTTACAAAATCATGATTATTTTATATACTTCCTTAAGAAGGTGCACTTTTCATCCAAATTTTGAAATTAAAAATAAATATATTAAATGATATTGTTTTGAGCTCAAAATTTTTCTAAAGGATTGATATTACATCTAGTTTGATACTATATGGCCCAATTTTAATTTCATAAATATTTAGTATTTATTGTATTTTTTACCTTAAATATGGATAAAACTAGCATTTTTTTAAATAAATTGATTTTCATAAAAATAATTGATGAAGTTAACATATGATGACTTTTGGATACTTGTAATGATATCAAGACATGTTGAAAATTATTTTGTATAAAATTTGTATTATTTTTCAATTAATTGTAATTTAAGGGAAAAAATTCAATTTTATATATATAGGTGATAAACTTGATAGCATGAAGCCAATTACTAGTTGAATTCTATATATATATTTCTTTAGTATATAGAAATTTTCATGGATTTATTTGATAATCCTAGCTATTTATTATAAATTTTCTTAATTAAATGGCTTAATTTATTAATCAAGATATGTTTTTAGCAATATTAACCTATAATATGTTAATTATTTAATTAAACTATAATTATCTTTATTTTGGTTAGACCTACATTATTTTTGTTATATTTCGTAACATTATGTGACTCGAGCTATGATAAACGCATGCTAGGGCTAGATGATACCTATTTTTCTATGCTATATTAGGAAAATATGTAAAATATGTTCTATTTAGACAAAATGGAAATAAGGTGATAAGCTTGTTATATGGGTTTACATGTATAATAGAAATAAAAATATCATTTAGCAATTTCACTTTAAATAGAACTCGCATTACGTATAATTGAGATCATACAAACTCAAAGATACTAATTTTATTAAAATTGGATAATTACAAGTAATAAATTGCGTATCACTATAACATTATGAAAATTATCATACTATAATGACTTTTTCATAATTGAAACATAATTTAACTGATTAAAGATACATTTCAATATAATTGAAACAATATATTATAAGTAATAGTATGACTACATATATCATTAATATTAACCAATTTAATATAACTTATATAATAAAACCATAATAATTAAGTACATATATAAATATAACTATATTTCATCATCTATGAATAATATACTTTAAATATATATATATATATATATTTATGTATATAACTTCATAAATAGTATTTCAACAAAGTTGTATGATAATGTAAAGAGTTAGATAGAACTTTAACATTTTCATAAATCTTACGGAAACCAAATATGGGTTTTAATATATATAGGATTTCCAAGTGAATAGAACGTTAACGGTACAGACCTACCAAAGTGAGCATCAATACAAGTTGGGATCATGGCTTTATCACTTATTGGAATACTATATTAAAGTATTCAAAGGATTAAGAGTGTTTTTGTTTATGGTTGTAAATTAGCTGGTTGTGTGCATGTTATGTAAATCATTGGTACTTTATTTTGTGATAAGAGTTGAACTCCTTAGCATACTATTCTACATGATCTTGCAGTATTGTATTGCATGATCTTATTCAGTCACCCTTAAATGGAACTAATAGGAATTTGACCACAAACTTGATTAGACATACATAATAACCTGTTAGGGGAACAATTACGTGTATCAAACCAAATACCAACCCTTTCAATAAAGATAACTGAAATGGTCATTTCTCTATCCTTAATCAAACTAAGTGACAGGTGAGGACATTACGGTAAGGTTGAGGGCTGTAGTTCGAAGAGAGTCTCATGAAAAGGGTATTCTCTATTACACAAGCCTAGGTTTGGTCTGATTAAGTCATAGTAAACTCCTCAATCCAGCTTAAAGAGGATGGAATTTTTCTAATCTCACAATAAACTAGATAACATTGTGCAATGTTGTGAACAATTGATTACATTGCATTTCATTATAATTAATAACCTTGTTTGTATTTGTATAGTACTCTTCTTTCTTCGTCTTGCATATTAAGCTAGTTATGCTCACATCCTAATAGATTATGTTGTAGGTACTAGCTATAAATAAAGATGTAGCTTTACAATCAACCTTAGGTTAGTTCATGAAGGTTTAGGAGTAAGGAAAAGTATGAGGGCTACTAGAACTTGATTACTTTTTATGTTTTGGTCTTTTGAGAAAACTAACTGGTCTCTTTCGACATCTACTAGTTTTCTAATGATGTTTGTAAATATATGTTCTAAGACTTGTGACTTTTGAATTTTTCTTATCAAGAAGTACTCTTTTAATGTAATTACTATTATGTAAGTATAATCTAAGAACTTAGATTGTGTACTTTAGGATTTCTTGTAAATGTTTTAAAGAACTTGGGTACCTTGTTGAATGCTTCAAGCCAGTTAAGTCATGTATGCCTTGTGTAGGCTATAACTACAATAATAGCTATAAGGTCAACTTTTGTTTTAGAATATTATACACGAAGAGAATACTGTAACTCCTCTCATTTGAGATATAACAATCACCATCTTCATGCCCAAACCTAAGGACTCTACCACCATATTGTCTTACTCCTCCTTAACCCCTTCGATCGTGAACTCACACCAATTCTCTTAGTTGTTTCCTTCTATCTCTCGGGGAATTATTTCTATTATCCCCATCCCTAATGCTCTCTAACATCTCCACTCTCCCCAAAATTGCCTACATTAGGTTCATCAAGTCTTGCATCATAAGTTGATGTGTTTCCTTGGTCAAATCTCCATCTCCATCCCTTCTAAGGCTACCTCCAACATCAATGATCACACTCCCTTCTCTAATTTTCAGGTTGCTCATTATATCTTGCATCAAAAGTCACAAAAACTCGAGATCTCCTACTTCATGTCCTATGCTTTGTACCAAGTTGATGTGGGACTAAGCCATCCTTACCATAAAGATGCAATCTTAGTAATGATCTTGAATTAGACCTATATATGAAGCTCACACACTCTTGCAATTCTAAGCGATTTTTATGTCAATTAAGTTTTATAACTCTCAAATTTCAAGGACAATAGAATTATTAAATGATATAGCTTACAATCTAAATAAACAAAAAAGACTATTAAGAACACTGATGTTACTTACGATGAAGTTAATAATCAAATATAAATTGCCATAGTCTATGAAAAGCATAGACTAATAAGACCGAAAGAGAAGATAGTCTCTCACAATCACAAGGAGTTCTCAAGAATGAAAATAAAATCACTTAACCCTAAAACAATGAAATAAGATGTTTATATACTAACCCTAACCTAATGGCAAAATGGTAAATAAGATAACATTAGATAAAACGCAATTGATGATAACATGTTCACGGCTGGGTTTATGCCTTAGAGCCTGTACTCTTCACTAATCTAAGCAATTCTTTGATTCAAGCAGGTGTTTGACAATATGTGAGGTTCATGGTTGGAAGCATGGCATGCTTCTAGATCGTGATCATTTTGTCCACTTGTTCTCTCCAATTCTTCAACTGTAGTGATCACGCTTGGGTTCATAACTGTAACTCTTGATTGTAACTCCTTCTGTTGGATCCTTTCCTCTTTTTTTGAACTTCCAAACTTTGATTTTCTTGGCTTCTTGGCTTCCTATCACATCACCTTACTCTTCTTGGTCTTTGCCAGTATTGGAGTGAACACCGATCCCCATTAGGAAGGGCATATAGTAATGGCTTATTTGGCGAATCAAATATCATGGTCTAATAATGACCCATGCTAATTAGTTGATAATTTTGTGGAAGCTTTCATTAACTCCTGATTCATGTTGGGTATTTGTGTGTCAAGATTGTACTAGGACTTTGAACTAAGTTACTAAGTTAAGGGCTTGTTCAAATTATCAAAGTGAACCTTTGAAGAAGCTGGCCTGCTACATCTTTTAGCTTCTATCTAGAGGTTTCATTTGGCTTCGTGATTGAACCATGCAAAATACGAAGAAGCTAGATGTGAATGCTCGCACATTAATTTAATTTTGTTTCTCGCTTTTTCAACTTTAAGACTTTTTCTTATTTTGGCCATAAACTACTCTTTCCCAGTGGCACATATTTTCTTCCTATTTAAAAGTGCAAGAATGTACAAGTAAATATAAATTATCGCTGGGATAAATTTCGGTAATTTTTACATTTATCACTCCACAATTTCATATTGCTCTAAACTTATTAGCATACACCATATTCCATTAATAAAATGTAGAACGCATGCTATCAATATGTATTATGGTGGGAAAAATACCCACTGAACAGCCAACCAGACTGAGCAAAACTTGTAATTCGTTCTTTTTTTTTTTTTTTGTCCTTTTTTCGCAAATAGATTGGTTCTCTATTCGGCTTGACCATATGTAACCAGTTTGTGATTTGGTCCAAAAAAGTGAACTGAACCGAACTCAACCAGTTGTTTTATTAAAAAAAAAAGAAATGGAAAATGTACCGCCCGTGTGACAAAAGATCCAAACGATGAACCTGTAAAAAGAATGAAAGAAAACTAAGATAATTCCTCGTATTATGCCTCCAAGTTTCTAAAGACTGTATCTCACGTAAGTCGTGCTGGTGAAAATGTGTGCCTTTGAAAGTGAGAGCGGATGAACAATAGTATTGATGTGAAGAACATTTGAGTGCTGGGGTCAGTCACACGTTATAGTGCTCAGAGCCCAAAATGAGCAGAAGTGAGTGGTAAATATACTCTTGCAGATTGTAATGAGAGTAGACGCTCCAACAATGATGAAGATGAAGAAAAAAACGATGGAAGCAAATGAGAATATAAATATATATATATATATATATATTTCTCGGTAATGGCAAACCAGAATGTTGATTCACAAAACAAGGCATCAATAAGAAAAATATTTTCAGAACCTTGCATAGCTTTATGGATTCATATACATAAAGCTCATGGATGACTATCCACTAGTGTAGAAGGCATAGAGGATGGATTATGCTGGTTAACCAAGTGATGAAGCGAAAATGCAATATAAATTTCTTCACAAATTTAACCTATAGCTTCACTAAGTTGAGAGAAAACACACACTAACCAAGTGAAACTACAAAATATCTTCCATCCTATCACCGAGTCTTATTTTATCGTATTCACATGTTTTCGATCTCATTTTTCCATCCAATTCATTTTTTACTTCAACTCCAAACAACAACATAGAAACAATTGTCCTTCATTGTTAAATAATTATCATTCATAAGTCCGCAACATGTAAGGTAACAGGTTTCTTCTTTATATATTTGCGATGATCACAATCCACATTGCATTAACGGTTCCAACGATGTACTAAATCAGACCAAACCTTTTTTTTTGTTTTTTGCAGGCTCAAAAAATTTACTAACCAAACTATATAATTAGATTAAATGATTTGTAGACCTTTCATCTATTTTTTTATTTTTTCAACTTAATCTTTTTTTTTTCAATTAAATCTAAAATTTTATTTTTGTTTTAGGCAGCCCTCAAAACTACATATTTATATGTGTTGGTCTTTTGTTTGTATTTCATTATGTATATAGTATATATATAGTATGTTTGCAGTATATATATAATATATTGTATATTCCCATCCCATGTCTCATCCCATTACTTTTTCCCTCCATATATATATATGTATATTAAACTTTTAGGGTTCGTTCTAGGGTTTGATGGCCTGCCAATGCAATGGTTCAACAAGCAAGCTTAAACTGGTTTACGACTTAAAATCGGCCCATATATAGGACTATCCTAATCCATGAGAGTAGGTTCTGAAAAATCTGAATATAAAAACTACTTTATGACCCTTCCATCTAGAACCTACCCAATTGAACAGAGGTACAAATGAGTATCTAATACAATAGGGTTACCCACTTATGCATAAGTTTTAGTTTTAAATTTTCAAAACTTGTGGTCACATAGTAGAATACTGGATATGGAAACTTTCAAAATTTGTACTTTGTAACTTATAAGTTCTACACACTAAGGTACTTCTTCTTTTCTTTTTTCTTTTTTTTTTTACCTATTTCAACTAGCTTAATTTTTAAATATATTAGCAATGTTGTCTCAAAGTTCTTACTGGTAATTATTTGGATTTTACACGTATTGGGCTTGTAAAACAACACACAATAAGGGAATGTTAGGGAGTTGTCTAACGTGGTCACTCCGATGCTTAAGTTAATAGTGGGCTCATGAAAGTATAGAATACTTGAGAATAATGCATAAGTTTAGTATGCAAAGTGTAGAGAGAGTTTTATCGTTGGGTAGTGACCTGCTATTTATAGTGTAGTGGAGTCGGTAGTCAGAGTTCAGTTAGCAGGAGAGATATTCTCCTGCAAGTGTAAGAGAGTAGAGTTGTTATGTCTAATGTGTCTCACTTGTTTAAAACTTAACTGTTTTATCCTTATCTTGTGCATTTCAACCGTTGCAAAGCTTATTGGGCTTAGTCCATTTACACCTAGGGCTTAGGCCCACAGGGATGAGCCCTAGGCCATGAGATGCATTGGATTCGGTTAGGCTTGAGGTGACTGATCTAACTTAAAGGAATCTAGACCAGTGCTAAGGGGCCGACATGATGGGTGCACAAGTTCGAATTGGAAGGTAGCCAAGGTGGAAGTGTTTAAAGCAATGGATAATCGAGTTTTGAGGTAAGATGAATAGGAGTGGCCAAGAGTTCCGAAGTGGAGTGCTAGAGCCCCAAGTAAGGCTTAGGTTGAGGTATCAGAGCAGGTCACCCTTACAACTCACTGAGTAGGCGCCTCAAGGCTTTGAACAGGTTTGTTTGAATAGTGCTTAATAAGGACCGAGCAGGTGCAATTTTGTCATATATTTATTATTTTGACTAAGTGGAAGTTGGATGGGCCCTAACGAAGCTTATTGTTGAAGGGACTTTTTCAAAATATGATTATTGCCCGCCTGTATTCCATACATTAAAAGTGACATGACAGGTGTTGTGTTATAGCAAACTAGTATGCAACTACATGCTTTTTGCCTTTTAAAGGTGACCGTTTGATCAAAATGCTTTCTACGTGCCTACTACACAACATTCCAAGGGATTCATGCTTATACGAATCCCTATAACCGCCTATACAACTTCTCAGGTGGTTTGCTTATAAATAGGAGGATTCCAAAGCGAGACTAGTTTTCTGTAATCTTTTTGTCCTACCATTATCAAACTCAAATTTTCTTCTAAACCTTTCAAACTCTCTCAAAGTGTTTATTCCTTTTTCAAGTACTACAATCATGTCAATCAACAAAGGTGAGACTGATTCCTCTTCATTGTTACATCTCTCTCGTTTAGAGTCTACTAGGAGCGATCTCCCTTAAGCGCAGGAGGACAAGGTCTCCTTACTAGTACAACTTAACGAACCAACGGAGATGGTTGTAAAGGCGTTAAACAGGGTCAAAATCATTAATGCCAACCCTAGGGATGTATGTGCACGCATTCCCCTGCAACCCCCCCCCCCCCCCCCCGCCGCACTTATTCGATGCTTTTGAGATGGGTAAGGGGCCTAGCAATTGTATGAGTAAAAGCAAGCAATCTGCTCCTGATTGGATCATAAGCAACTTTGTTGTAAAGGTAATCTTTAGGTGGCAAATTAAGTTGTTGGGTAGGGATTAACGGGTGGCCCTACTATTAGGGAGGTGCCTCACAGTCTTTGAAAAGTGCTTGTAGTTTGAGCAGCACCTCCCTCTAAGTCGCTTTAAGAAGGAGTTCTTCAACTACTACCACTACAGTCCATTGCAAGTCGCTCCCAATGGGTGGATGGTATTGAAGGCTTTTCAGACGCCCTGTAAATACCTAGTGGTAAGGGCTACTCTTGAGTTATTCTATCACTTCTACATGTGGAGGAGCATTGGGGGGTAGCCTTACTTCCAACTGCACCTAAGGAAGAAGCTGTTCTATATCCTTATAGATTTGGTCAAAGGCTAGCAGGACAAATACGTAGTAGTTGAACTACCCATGAGACGGATTTCTGGACTTAGTGGATCTGGTTGGTCCTTATCAAAGGTGAGAAGAGGCTTGGTCCCAGCGATGCTGAGGCTGACCAAGAGATCTTGGCCTTTATGGCATTGAGATACGACTAGGAGATCAATGCTGCGGAGAGCGTAGAGAGGTATTTCCGGTACTTGATCTCCAAGCTCTTCCCTAACATGAAGAAAGCTATGGTGGAGAAATAAGCCAAAGCTACAGGTATTTTCGGCACCCGATCAAGTTGTGCTAGTGTTGAAGTGATTGTAGGATGGGAGGACTCCCTTGGCTATGTTGGTTATGGTGGTGTTTTGTGACTGGTATTTATAGTTTCTTTTGCTTTGCTCTTATTTTCCTTTTCTAAATTTCAATTGGGTTTCTTATAGGCAAAAATTTGGCTCCAAAGATGCTTCGTCCCTCTATGGACGACCTGATGAGCCAATGCTAAGCATAAACCAAGGCAGACCCTCCAAAGGCAAAGGCAGTATGGCTAAAGCTAGGGTCTAGGGAGACCAATAAGGTACAGTCGACATCTATTCCTTAAAGGATCCCCCTCAGCATCTGAGATGAGCCCATGGATGTAGAACCCTTAGGGGTAACTCTACCAACTCTTACCTTTGCCCCCTCTACTAAGCCCATTGTGTTTTCCCCTCCAAAGGCGAAGGAGGAAGAGATTAAGTATGGGGCTGCCTTTCCTCAAGCTACTGGCCAAAAGCACAAGGCCCTTAAGACAACCAAAGAGCTAGGTCCTAGAGCGAAGAAGCAAAGGCCCCTGGTAAGGGTGCCTTTGAACAAGGGAAAGTGGAATGAGTAGCCGATGGCCCATGCCTATCAAAGCATCAACGACATAGGGGATGCATTTTTGGAAGTCCTCAATAATTTTAAGCTGATGGGGATAAGGCCGAACTCATTCCAAGAAGTGTCATACACTTCTTGGGATGAGGAGCTATTGAAGGGAGCCCCCAAGTTGAAAATAAAGAGGGTCCGGGGGAAACTCCTCAGGCTAAAGTGGGAGGTTTGTGCTAACAATTTGACATTGTAGCACCAGACACTCAACTACTTGGCTTCGATAAGGTCTTACACCTTCAGCGATTGGGCTATCCTTGAAGGGCTCTCCCAAGAAGGTAGGGACAACCCTATATAGATAGTAGGCTACTTAAGCATGCTAATGCGGCAGGTAAGTTTTTATTGCTCCTATGTTGTCATGCTTTTATGCATCATTTTATTAACGGTAAGCTTCATTTCAATTTGTAGTACTATAGCCAAGTGTTGCTTCAACTGAACAAGTTTAATGCTACCTAGAAAGAGGTAAAAGGCTTTCGGGAGGCATTGTGTCGGCATGAGAAGTACTTGCTAGAAGCTGGGACTTCTAATAAGAGGTACTTGAAAAAATTTGCCAAGGGCAACCGGTGCTTACACCATTCTATTGTAGTAAGAGAGGGATAATGCTGAGAAGGTAGCTAAAAAGGCCAACGACTTGAAGGCTTGGTTGGAGAACAAGCAAAAGGCGAAGGCTTATCTCTCTCAAAGGCTGGATGATGAGGACGAGGCTCGGTTCTGACTCGAGAAGAAAATGTTAAGCTAAAGGCATCCTTAGCTAGGTTGCAAATCGAGCTGGTGATGAAGGCATCTAAATGTAAGGATGTTAAGGCCACTTCACTAGAGCTGGCTAGTTTAAAGGTTGATTTAAAGTAGCAGATCGAGGAGCTACGAGATAGGGTTTTAGGGATTGAAGAGATCATCTCCAAGATGGAGAGTGGGGAAGTCTTTAATGACGCTGCCATAAAGAAGGCAGTTGCCAACTACAAGAAGATTAAGGAGTGGTTAGACAAATTGGAAGACTTGGCCACTAACTCCACCTGCTAAACTTGGAAGGAGGTTCTCTCCCATTATCCAGACTTGGATCTTAGCTTCTTGGACTTCTTAGACTCCCTAACATTTAATGAGAAGAGGGAAGCCTTGGTGAGGGAAAAGTAGTCCACCCAGGTAGCTATCGATGATGCTGGTGCTCCATCTAGTGCTAAGGTCGAGCAAGGTACCTCTACTTCTGCTTCTACCCTAATAACCCACTAAGTGCTCGCCCCCAAAGAAGCTCCTCAAGATAATCCATCTAGGGGTGATCCTCCAATTGCTCCTAGTGTGTATCCTTTAGGCGTCGCTCAAAGTCAAGGCCTACTGCTTGAAGCACCGATGGATCAGTGCCTTGAATGGATCGATGCCCTAGACTTTTCTAAATTGTTGGAGTTAGCTGATCTTAGAAGATAACAAATTTCTCTTTGTTTTTTTTTTTTTAAATTAATGTAAGTTGAGCCCGGATGCCAACCTTTACTGTGTAATTAAACAATTAATGATTGAATAGATGAATATTTTTTAAATGTCCTCTCTTGTTCTCTATTCATCTTTGAATATCTACTTGAGAATTCCTTTATGTAAGGGGAGTTGACCCTTGCCGAGGTTAACTGTTGAGGGAGTTCCTCTGTACAAAGGGTGTTTCCCTTGCCAAGGTTACTCTAGTGGAGGTCGAGTTGGTGGCATTCTGACATGTCCAATGTAGGGGAGTTCCTTTGTGCAAGAGGTATTTCCCCTTAAACTAAGGTAACCTTAAGGGGCTAGGTCAGTGGTGTTCCGACCTGCCTGATGAAGGAAGGTTCCTTTGTACAAGGAGTGTTTCCCCTTGTCGAGGTTACCCTAAAGGTTTAAGTTGGTGGCGTTCCAACCCGCCTGGTAAAGGGGAGTTCCTCTATGAAAGGGGTATTTCCCCTGGTCGAGGCTTCCTGAGGGGGTTTCAGGTCAGTAGCATTTCGACCTACTCAGTTAACTATCCATATGCCTCTTCAAAGGCTAGAATGGCAGCAAAAAGAAAGGGAGCGAGAGAGAAAAGTAAACAATCAATTGAGAAAGAACTTTTATTTCATCACAATGGAAACAAAAATTCTACATAATGAAATTATAATCAAAATAAAGCTAGAGATTATCGGTGTTTCATGTGCACGGGATGAGCTCACCATCCAATCTTTCCAGCCTGTATGCTCTATTGCCCAATCTCTCCCTAACTTTAATCAGGTCTTCCCAATTAAGGGCCGGTTTGCTCTACCATTTGCATGAACCTATAGCATTTAGTTTTTGGTACACTAGGTCACCGACCTTTAACTCCTTCTGATCATAATACCAGGTGTCCTAATGTTGGTATGCGATTACCCTAGTAGCAACAAGGTCTCTGATTTCCTCGACAGTGTCAACATTTGCTTAAAGTAGTAAGTAGTTAAGGGCGGTGTTGAAACTTTAAGTCCGGATATTAGGAAGGTCAAGTTTGATTAGGAGGACTACTTCCGACCCAAAAGCAAGGTAGAAGGGGGTCTTACCCATAGAAGTATGGTAGGTAGTCCTGTACCCCTATAAGATATTGAGCAGTTCATCAACCTATCAACCGAAGCCCTCTGAGATCAGTCCATATACTTCTTCAGGCTATCCAAGATGACTCGATTAGTTGTCTCGACCTATCCATTTGATTGGGGATGGGCAACTGAGGTAAAGTGCGAGGTAATGTGGTGCTTGGTGAAGAACTCCCTGAACTTAGGGTTATCAAACTATTAGCCATTGTCCGTAATGAGGGCATAAAGGACTCTGAACTTAGAGAGAATATTGTTTTTGATGAAAGCTTCAACACTTCTCTCCATGATTTTAGCCACTGCTTCGGCCTCTACCTACTTCATGAAGTAATCGATAGTGACAATTATGAACTGCCGTCCACCTGAAGCTTTGGATAAAGTGCATAGGATATTAATCCCCTATTGCATGACGGCCATGGGCTTATTAGGGGTTGGAGGGCTATACTGGGTGTGTAACTGATTAGGGCATGCTTCTAGTATTGTGGGCACTTCTAGGCTACAACCTTTGCATCTTGCCTCATGGTAGGCCAATAATACCCGAGCTGTAGCTCCCGTAAGTAAAGGGCTTAGGACTAAATGTGATTGCTCCACACTCTGGCAAGCAGTTCTTCCATGACACATAGCCTTTCCCTTCTCGTAGGCATTAGAGCTAAGGGAAGCTGACTCCTTTATGATACAAGACGACATTGATTAGTGTGTAGTTAGTAGCATGGTACCAAAGCTTCTTCACCTCCCTCTTATCTTCCAGTAGTGTACCTTGCTCCAAACAACACTAGATAGGATCCATCCAGCTCGACTCGAGTGTTGCTACTATTAGTTCTAAAACTTCAGCCGAACCTTTGGTTATGTTTTTACTAGTAGGTACTCTACAAAGATCTTGCTATCTTTCACCTCAAGCTTCTGCATACCAGTGGAGGCAAGCCTGGATAGCCAATCTACCATGGAGTTTTCCATTCGGGGGGATTTTCTTAATGTCTCAAGAAGTGAATTCCACTAACAGACCTCTCACTTTTTTAAGGTACCTTGCCATAGTGTTGTCCTTAGCCTCATATTCACCTCAAACCTACTAGACGACAAGCATGGAATCTGAGAATATCCTCAACTACTCGGCGCCAATCTCCTTAGCAAGGTTAAGACTAGCAATAAGTGCCTCGTATTCGGATTCATTGTTGCTGGAATAGAACTCGAACTTGAGGGCATAGCAGATAGTGACCTTATGTAGGCCGATTAGAACAAGGCCCGCACCTCCACCCCTAGAGGTAGATGATCCATTGATGTAGAGCGTCCACACCGGTTTATCATTACTCAGTGGTGCTTCCTCTTCTCCTATATACTCCACCACGAAGTCAGCTAACACTTGAGCCTTATAGGCCATTCATGGTTGATACTGGATTCTATACATACTCAATTCCATTGTGTACTTCATCATCCATCTAGACACGTCGGGTTTCTACAACATGGTGTGCAATGGTTGATCCATGAATACAATTACCTAGTGCACTTGGAAGTAGGGCCTCAGTCGTCGGGCTATGATGACGATGGCTAAGGTGAATTTTTTTTACACAGGTATACCTGAACTTAGGCCCATGTAGTATATGGCTAACGTAATATACTAGCCTATGTTATCTTCCCTCTACTCTAACTAGTATAGAGGAGAGTGCCCGATCACTTACGGCTAGGTCGAGAAGGCATCCATAAAGTTCAGCAGAGCGTGTCTTGATGCAGAATCGATAAGTTGGTCGATCCTAAGGAGGCTTTGTTAAGGTCAATATAATTGATACACATGTGCCTATTCAGGGGCAATGGGCTTATTCAGGGGCATGTACTAAGTGTAAATGGGAGGGGGGAACGGGTTGCACTTGGTTCAACACTTACTTTTTCTCGGAGGTCTTCCCCTTTGGTTTGCTCGACACCCTATTGCCAAAGTGATCCTTTATGGACAATTTTTCCTTATCCTGCTTTCCGCCTAACCTTTCTCGATCGACGTTACGCTTGGCACAAATGTTGTCTTCTTGGTTGGCTAGGGTCTTTAGCTTACTTTCATAAGTGATTGAAAGAAATCTCCCAAGGGTCAGATGCCAAGCTAAGCGACATAGATAGTGACTCCCTCATCTAATTGAGGGATCTTAACCACAGCATTGTTGAATCAGGCTACATAATCGTGTAGGGATTTGCCTTCACCCTAGCTTACTAGGTAAAAGGACGATGTGTCCTTAGACGAGAGCTTCGTAGCCCTGAAATGGAGGCTAAACCTCCATACCAAATCATCAAAAGAGTTAATGGAATCGTTAAGGAGGTGGTTAAACCATATCCGAGTTGCCTTTCTCAAAGTGTTTGGGAAAGCTTTGTACATTATAGCATCCTCATGATCGTGAAGGTTCATGAGGGTACAGAAGTAGAGAAGACAGTCGTCAAGATCGCCTGTGCCATTACACTAGTCCAGGGACGGAAGTTTGTCATTAAAGGGCAACACTTTATCCTGGACACCCTTGCTGAAGGGGGTCTTATTGTTGGCGACCAGCCTAACATTGCCAGTAGGCTTGCTCTCCTATTGCTTGGAGAGCTACCTTGCCATAGCACGGAGCTTATTCAAGTTAGCATCATTTATCGAGTGAGCTCATCATACAGTCGAATGAGCCTACACTCCCTACAAGTCAGCTTCTTGCTCGTTGCTAGCTAAAGCTTGGTCGCAAGTAACCACAGACCTTGCTGGCTATTGATGTAGTGGTGGATTAGGTTGCTAATCCCTGCCATTTTGCTGCTACTGCTAAATGTTGTTTTGCCTAGTGTTAACATCTGAAGCTTCGAGGTAGTGAGTTTGTGCGCTATACTACTCCGCTTCGTCTAGGCGAGCACAAAGCACCCTGTTTTGCATAACATACTCTTTGGTTAGGTGTTCCATACGCTCCTCCAACACAATGCTTAGGAGGGATTGATTGCCCCAGGTTAGTTGGTTACCAACTGTTGATTTTCTTACTCATTGCGTTGAAACATGACATCAAAAGGATTGCTCATGGGGTATGTGTTTAATGTGTTTGAGGTTTCAGGTGCAGGAATTTAATTTCCCACAAATGACGCCAAATATCATCTCAAAGTTCTTGCCAGTAATCATTTGGATTCTACATGTATTAAGCCTACGAAATAATACACAGTGAGCAGACGCCGAAGGGTTGTTCAATGTAGCCACTCCGACGCTTAAATTAGTAGTAGGTTCTTAAAAGTATTGAATACTTAAGGGTAATATGCAGGCTTAGTATGCAAAGCGCAAAGAGAACTTTATTATTGGGTAGTGACTTGGTATTAATAGTGAAGTGAAGCCTACAGTTAGAGGTTAGCTGGCATGAGAAATCTTCTCCTGCAAGTATAGAAGAGTGGAGTTGTAATGCTTGACGTATCTCACTTATTCAGAACATAGCTATTTTATTTTTATCTTGTACATTCTAGTCGTTGTAAGGCTTACTGGGCTTGGTCCATTCAGACCTAGAGTTTAGGCCCACAAGGGTAAGCTCTAAGCCACGAGGCAAGTCAAATCCAGTCAAGCCTAAGCGGCCTGTCAACAATTAGCATATTGTTTACTTCTTATGTATAATATGATTTAATAAATATAATGGAAATCTAACACATGTTCCATCACTTCTTGCAAACATTTAGTGAAATGGTTAAATTTATTTTAGGTATCTCGAATAGGCTATATAACATTTTTGTTTGTCCTATTTTGTTATTATTTTGCATTTTAATTTAAATTCATTATATTTATATTTATTATGATTCACAAATAAAATAAAACATCAATTAACAATTTCAATGTGATGATTTTAGACATAAATAACTGATATTATTTTAACATAGAAAACGTTAGAACATACATATACAAGTACATACATAAGTTTCGTAGGGTACTAAGGAACATATAAACTATACGAGGTGCACGTACCGATCCGAGGTATCATGAAGGTAGGTTACGGTTGCAAATCTATAAAACCTACAGCTACAAAGATAGAGCATACGGTAGGGAATCCCTATCTTACTTGCCCTGTATCGAATTGCCCCAACCTTATGCTAATGCAAGAAAAGTTAATGGAGATGAAGTTTTAAGTTATAAAAATTAGGGAAAGGGTGCTTTCAATCTAAACTGCTCATGTAGTATTAAGATTTTTTTTTTTTTTTTCTAACATCTAAACTACTCGTGTAGCATTAAGGATTTTTTTTCTAACTACATTTAAAAAAAGTTTCCCAAACTTAAATCATCCTATTGGAATATCAATGTTCATATCATTAGATTAATAGTCTTGACCATATAATATTAAGATTAAATACTTAAAGACCAATAAATAAAAATACAGAAAATGTTTTTCATATAGGATCAATAAAGATGGCGATAAAAACCCTTATAAGGAGTGGAAACTACAAGAAAGCGTAGCTTTAGATAAAGGAATTTTGCAATGGCAAAAATCTATCTCTAATTCTAATTATTTTTAATGAACTTGCGACAGGCTTACATTTGCTAAAAGACGAATAAATAGTCACAATTTGTGAAGGATTTTAGAGTAAAAGACCAATGAAAAAAAACTATTCGCCGTAAATTTGTTGGAAGTAAAAATGGGAAAATGGAAATAAATGGTTGGAAATTTTGCGACAGATTAATGACGTATTTTTCGTGATAGATGTATAAATCGAGTTCACGATTGAATTATTCTATCTCAAATAGAAACCAACATAGAGAACAAAGCAAGGAAGTCAAGTTACTATAGATTTGCTATGAAATTTTGTCTGTGATTAAAAAATGATATTTTCAAAAAGAAAATTCCCATCAGAAGAAAAAATAAAATAAAATAACAGAGACCAGAAAAAAACCTGGAGAGGAGATTTTATGATAGATTTATGACGAATTTTCTATCTCAAATTCAAAAATATTATTTGTAAATGAGTAATTTTCATTGAATAATTGTAACGATTTGCGTTAGATTTGCAATAAAGATGCTCAATTATTCAATTCATTCTAAATATAATGATACAATGAGTGTGATGCCTCGTACTTTCGAGCTATTATTTGGGGCTTGAGACTATGTTCTCCGGTTCGGGTCAAACTTTACGAAGTCAAAATGATTTCATAGAGTTTCTTTCACAAAGTACAGGAGGCAAGTGTATTAGTCTTAATATAATTATCGAATAAAGGTTCAGCTCATTTTTTATTGGAAACTTGAAATTGAGATATAATGAAACTTCAAAGATAAATTATTTGATTCACAAAGGTAATACAATGGAACACAAATATATTTGAGGAATACATAGATTTACAAAATATTAAAACTGTTCATCAAATCAAACCAAATCGAATTGAGAACCAAAATACGGTTCTTTTATATTTCAGTTTGGTTTGTAATTCGATTTAAAAAGCGCTTAAACTAGTTACAGTTCGATTTAGTAGGTTGAATCAAACTGAACCGTTTAAACTCTAACTTAATTGCTTCTTATTAAAAAATAAAAAAAACAAGTGATATTTTTTAGTTTTAAACCTTGTTGATATTCCAATCTAACTCAATTTACCTTTTCTTTGTTTGTCATTTCTCATTTTACTCTTAATATTTGCAATTCACTCATTTTCCTTTGTAATTGTTTTTCATCTTTAGTTGACCTATACACCTTCACTATTATTAAGATGAAATGTTGTTTTACAATATTATGTGATTTTAATTCTTGCATAATATTCCTCCATTGTTAAAAACTCCAATTACTATTATTATTATAAAAAAAGAAAATGATACTTTCAAAAAGCAATTTTAACCGAACTAAACTAAATCGCATTTAAAGTGGTTCAATTTAAAACCCCAAATAGTTATAAGTGGTTCAATTTATTAAGAGTTTAAACTGAACTATTTCAAATACGATTTAGTTTGATTCGGCTCCTAAACCAAACCAAGAATACTCCTAAACTATACCGAACAATGAATACATTATACTAACAATGGTCGATACTATGCTTATCAACATATAAATAAAGTGTACGCTATAAATGTAAAATTAATAAATAAATTAACTAAACTCCTTGTTAACATTTAGAACTTAGGTTGACCAGCTAAGAGAACATCCCAGGCTTAGAAATGATAGAGTTGAGGCTATGGAAGTTACCAATACCTAACCTTAAACTTGTGGGGATAATTTAACTAGAGGGCATTTTGTAATTTACAAGTACAAAGCACCAGTGGATAGTTGGCATTCCTTTTAAAGAAAAAAAAAAAGAAAAGAAAGGAAAAGAAAAAACAGTAGAATAGAAACAGAAAATAGAAAGGAAGAAAAGAACTTCTTTCGGAAGTTAGATAAGACAACTGGAATGGGACCATTCTTCCCTTGAGATTGAGGTTAGTCTCTCACTAAATTCATTCCTTTGACTACGTAATATAGTGGCATTAATCTCTTAATTTTTTTTTTCCTTCAAATACTGTATGAACACATGGCATGTTTTTTTGTAAAAAGGTTGGTTATAACTTAATTAAGCTACTTAATCAATTTTTGAAGTGTATGGTGAAAATATATATATATATATATCTACTTTTTAAAGTGCTTTATTGAGTGATTTATAGTGTTAACCAGACATTTTACTCGCATCTATTTTGCCGACCACTTTTGGACAGCTTTACAGCCATAAAATTACGATGTGTTTTCTACTATACTGCTATGAATCTATGCCTTCTCAAATATAACGAATGATGTGTTGGAGTTTGTGCGTCAGGAGAAATTGTATTGGAACTTCGAACTAAGTTGCTAAGAGAAGGGCTTGCTCAAATTATCAAAGTGAACGTTTAAATAAGTTGGCTTTGGAGGTGGTTTTAGCTCACACCTAGAGGTTTAATTTCGCTTCATGACTATTAACCATGAAAAATACGAAGGAGCAAGATGTAGGAATGAGCTAATCATCTTATTATAATGAGTATCTGTATGTATCTCATTTGATTGGATAAGCTTTAGATAAATATTAAGATCATATAATAGGTTTCAAATATAAATTTTTCAGAATCTACTTCTACAAAATGGCATACGAGTACATAGTCATTCTATTATGTATCCACCTTGAAACCTATATCTATTTGTACTTTAAGATATAAGCTTCATGATACCATGTATCCACATATAAAAGATTATTAAGCAACATTAATAAATAATAATATTAGTTTTTTGGCCAACAAACGTTTTTGTAAAGGAAAATAAGAGTCTAAGACCATAAGTTAATGGCCTTAAACGGTTAAACCTAATACCGTCTTTCTCATGTTACGTTTTTTATCTTTTCTCACTTACTAAATAATATGTTCACATAAATATGAAATAATGAAAATAGGAAAAATTATGTTATTTTAATTTCATAAATTTTGCTATAGGATTCATAGGTTTTATAATCACATGTAGATTATATCATGTAAACTTAAAACATATAGGAAGAAATGCAAAACTTACAATTTACAAGATACAAGTTTGAAGGTGGCTCAAGGTAATACAAAGTAGGTTCAAATTCCAAAAATTTAATGACTTACTTGGTAGAGTACAAAAGTGGGCCTTCATATTACACACTGTGGAGCTACTCACCCTAGTAGGATGTAAATACTTGCACATTAATTGATTTTGTTTTTCTCTTTTTCAACTTTAAGACCTTTTATTTTTTTCCCCCCTTTTTTTCATAAACTTTAAGAGCTTTTCTGAATTGCACATTTTTTTTTCTTATTTCAAAGTGCAAAAATGTACACGCAAATATAATATAATGTCACGTTAAATTATGGTAATTTTTACCTTTACTCCTCCACAATTTCATAATGCTCAAAACTTATTAGCAGACACCTTATTCCACTAATAAAGTGTAGGATACATGTTACTGGTACATATTATTTTCAATATATATATATACATTGGTTGCCAAAAAAAAACCTACTGAGCATGTAATCAACTCAGGAAAGCAAACCTAACTGAAGCACTTGCTTTATTTAAAAAAACAAAGTACCTGTCACATGACAAAAGAACTAAATGATGAACAAGAAAAAGAATGAAGGAAAACTGAGACACGATTTCTATTTTGCAAATTCCTTGTATTTTATTGCCTCTTAGTTGCTAAGGACTACATTAAACATACGTTGTGCTTGTGAATTTGTATGCCTTTGAAAGTGAGAGTGGATAAATAGTAGTTGATGTGAAAAACATTTGAATGCAGGGTACATCAACCACATGTTATGTTGGTCTAAGCCTGGAATTAGAAGAAGTGAACGGTGAAAAGAAAGAACTAACATTGGCTATGCTTATTTAAATTTTATGTTTGTTGAATTTATTTTTAGACAAAGTGTTTTGTCTTCATTAAAGAGGTGGAAATTGTTAGGACCTTCATAGAGGGCATTTTGATGATAATAAGAGATAACATACATGCTTAATGTTGTTGATCAATTTATTGACTATGCTGAAGTGACAGATTTCATAAAACTCAAATTCCAATCATAGCCAAAAGAAAGCTCAAAGAAGATATATCAATCAAAACTTGAAAGAAGAAGATATATCAGAAGCTCAGAGACACGATATAGAAGAATAACCAAAACAAACAATCAAAGGAAGAAAAGGTTTGTCTAAACAAAACAAGAAGATGAGTACTTTAATAATTAAGGAAATTTAGAAGTAAAGCAACAAGTTTGAACTAGAAGCTTCAAGTACAGGACAAGCTAAGATAAAATCAAAAGCTATACAAGAAGTAAAGAAGCATTAGAAACTAGTAAGCTTTAGAAGACATACAAGAAACTAGACAAGTTGAGAAGATAGACAATAAATAGGACAAGTTCAAAAGGTAGACAAAAACTCAAATGCAATGTTAGTTTAGAAGCAAAAAAATTAGAAACTACTTTCAGAGAGTGAAGAGAAGACAACTTATTATGCAAATTATAGGTCAAGATCAAGCATGAAGAAGATGATATATTTAGCTAATATATCTAATTTGCCAAGGATATCAAAGTAAAATTTAAATAACTAAGCACAACTCAAATCAAAGAATTGTTGGAAAGAAAGAAGAGATATTTTCAAGGAGAAATAAAAGAGGAAAGAATGGATAACACATATCATTTGATAGCTGAGCAAATTTGAAAACAAAACAAAAATGAAGAATTAAAGATTTTGAAGACCATGGCTAGACAATGGCTATTACTAAGTATACAATGATTGAATGTTGGAATTACGTCTATTTAAAGGATTAAAGGCTCAAGAAATGAACAACGAACAAAAAAGAGAAAATCAATAAGCATAACAAGTGATTTTCATATACCAAAACTAGTAAAGTTTTGTATGAAAGTTGTGAGCTAAAGAGTTGATCTATTGTCTAGATTGAGAACATGAGCTAAAATGTGAGAAAACCTATTAATCCTCAAAACATCCACTAAAATCTTCAAATTTAATAGAGAGCTATTTGAAAGTATAATGAATGAGACTTTGAGGACTTGCAAAAGCCTGTAGTGTTGTTGAATGATTTTAAGATAGGACTTTGCTCCTGGAAGAATATAAAAAACTAAGTGGTACTGAGACTAATCCAATATAGCTACTCTAATGCCTATGTTAGTAAGTGTTTGAGAGAAGTAAATGACTTAATATGGAGTTAAGGGTTTTAAGAGAGTTCTTACAATGCTTTCTCTTCATATTTATTGACAAGCATCAAGTGTTTGAAACAACAATTAATCATTAGTAGTGAGCCATGTGAAGTTCTTATAATCAAGCATATGCCTAAAATATAGGAACAGTAGGTGATTATGTAATGAGATCATACCAGATCATAACCGTTTGTGCCACTTTCCTAAGTTCAAGCCGGACATATTAATAGGCTAAGCTTAAAGGTCCATCAAGTGGACTAAGGCTTAGTCAGCATCAGTTGAGAATAGAATTAGTCATCTTCTCATCGGTTGAATGGCCAAGTAATATTTAGGGTGAAATCCGACCATCAACATTTCCCCCCAATTCCTATAGTTAAGAACTTGATTATGGGAGTAAATAAAGCTTAATGCTCAATTTAGGCTGTAGGATGGTCAAGACCAAAATGAGTTTTCTAGATGCCAAGTGGTGTCGGAAGGTTTGGTTTTCATTTTAAAATGTGATGGATCATATCCTAAATGAAAGGTTACAGCACTTTAACTTTCCCGCTTATTCACTCTTCTTTGGTAATAGGTGTGACAACTGTCATCTTAGCCATCATTAAGTTGCAAGGGCTAATAACTATTAGTAACACAATAACCATCAAATTTCTGACTTATAACACATATCATTGATCCATACTCAACCGTCTAATCAGAACTGCATTCCTATTAGAAGTGTGTTAGGATTACAAGGAGAAACCATTCACATATAAAGGACTTCTCTATACTAATAAAAGATTTCTTCACTCTATTCTCATCTATATTTACTATCAAAGTTTTCATTTACTTTCAACATCTCATCTTCATCTTCCAAACTTTCATCTAGTTCACAATTCTTTCATATAGCTTCAATCAGGTTTGCTTTGAAGTGTCATTCGTTGACTTATACTTTTAGATTCTAAGGCAACTAAAATAGAGGCTACTTCTCCCTCTAAAAGAAGGAATAAGTTAACGTATTCTTTAAGTAGCTCAGTAGATAATTAGTGAGGAAGTTGAGGTTAGAGCCATGCCCTAGTTGTTTAAGTATTTCTTCACGATAAGGAAGCAACCCAGTGGTTAGTATTTCATGACTACTCGGCATGGTGAGAAATTTATGGATGGGTTGGAGTCCAAAATCCACAAGTAACATGATAAGTTTGTGTCTATTGTAGCAGATGAAGATTTGGATTTTTGGGCCTAATGAACTAAGCCTATCCATACCAAAGATATTGAATTAATGTCAAATAACACCACTGTAGCCAAAAAGATACAAAAAAGAAGGAAGAATAAAATGTTCTTCGAGGATGCTAAGAGGATAATAAGATGATATGAGAATAGGGATCTAACCTTTTATGAAAAAGAAGGTAGGTGCTAAAGCAGTTGCCATGCTAAGTAGAGCTATAAGAGGAAAGCCATTTTTGTGACTTTAGGGGAGAATAGTTGCCTTTGAGCTTTGCTTGGAACAAATTTAGTAAGTTGTTGATTTCTCTCTCTTTTCCATTTTTAATACTCCTATCCTTTATTGCAAATATGGATGTAGGCGATGTAGAACCCACCAAATTGCTAGCTTAAGTAAAGGCCAAGAAATTGAAACTCGATAAGTGTGTATGCATGAAAGCACGTATCACTTGATCGGTTGCATCGAAAAAGGTCACCCAATAGAAAGTCATGAAGCAAGCTACTACTACAAAAAAGGTGACTCGTCTCGCCAATAAGAGTCAAGGAATTGAACAGACTAGAGCCACTAAGGTTGCACTTGAAGTGATCCCTTCCCTAAAAAACATTCCTCGGGAGGAAGTGTTAGGTGATTCATGCGAAGTCACAAGAAAAGAAGTAGGAAGGAGCTTGCTAACTAACCTCCATGTAAATATTGCATACAACTCCTCAAAGGCTTAGACTGTCGTGGTCAAGAGTATAAGAATTAAGGCTGAGATAGAGGTTAGGAAACTTCAACAGCTTTCAACTAAGAAGTTGGCACATTCTTTAGAGGCCAATGAATTCTCAAGCCTCAAAGCCAAGAGCAAAGAGCAGTATAAGCAAATTGAGACCTAATGGAAGAGCTTTGCAAGAAGCAAGAGGAGTGCTGGCAATTAGGTCGAACAATTTACTTAATGAGTGACGAGGAGGACAGGCTAAGGATGCAAATAAAGGAGTTGGAGATAAATGGCTCCAGGCTCCAATCTCGTGTTTTCGAATTAGAGGAGGTAACGAAGAAGAAGCCTTCAGTTGAGGAGGCACTAAAAATCATGACTCCTAGTCGCAATGTGAGAGACTGCTTAGGAAGAAGCTTTTATAAGGGGTTAAATCGGTGAGAAAGGAGATTTTGAAAGTTTACCCTAACTACAACCTATCATGTTTAGGCTTTGTTGACATCGATAACAATGATGCCAATAGTAGTGATGAAGAAGTTAGCGAAGAGGTAGAGATTGAGGTTTAAAGGTAAGGTTACAATGAGGAAGCCCCTATTGAAGCTCTTGTTAATGACGAGGAACAATCATTGAAGAAGAATCCTTACATTTAGAAAGAGATATCCACCTGCTCCAAAACGTCTAGTGTAGAAAAAGAAGTAAGGTCTAAAAGAGTCTCGTCTTCTTCTGATCAGGACAATACTTCCGCCCAATCAAAGAAAAAGAATGTTCCAAATTCATGAAATTTCGTTAATTTGTACTTTACTTTTATAAACGTTGTATGGACTAAATATGGTCAAGATGCCAATTGTTTATTGTAATGTGGTATTCAGCCTTTTAGCCCTTTGTTTCTAGTACATTTCATTTCACATGAAAGTTATTAGTTTTTAGCATGTTTTATTTTACGTGCATATCAAATGCTTTTTGGAAGACATAACATTCGTTAGTTGCATAGGATGTGAACTAATGTACTTCTTTTTTTTTTTTAGTCATGAGATTACCTATTAACAGGCATAGCAAAGTTTGTTCTCTAGCTTCTTGGCATATTTCAAATAAGAATTGACATTACTTGTCATCAATTATTAAGTTCGTTAACCATTATAGGTCTAAACTCATTAAATACTTTGTATAGCTGAAACTTTATTAATCCATTAATCATGCATTGATCGGGAATGAAAATGACGAGAAGTAATGGTACTTAAACTTAAACATTTCACAGTCGAATCAAGACATAAGTCATCGCCTTACAAAGTTTAAAATAGAAATAAACCATGACATCAAAAGATCTATGTAAAATAAAGCTTTAAATTCTTAGCATTACATACTTAAGGGATGATTATTTCATCCAACCTTTCTAGTCGATAAGTCCCCTTACTTACAACTTCCTAAATCTTGACAAGATCTTCCCAGTTTGTGCCAAGTTTTCCTTATTTATCTTGCATGTTAGTTGCCTCTAACATTTTAGAAACCACATCTTTAAGTCAAAAGATCTTGTGTTTCACCTTCCGATTGTAATATCTAGCTACTTTGTACTGATATGCAGCAACTTTCACCCTTACAACATCTCTTATCTCCTCAAACGTATCTAAATTGGCTGTAAGACTAACTTGATAGGCCATTATGTCAAAGTTCCACATACGAAGATTGGGTAGATCCAATTCAATCGGCAGTACAGCTTCCGACCCATATGGCAGCCTGAAAGGTACTTCTCTTATTGAAGTCCTAAAGGTAGTCTTATACCTCTATAAGACATTCGGCAGTTCATCAGGCCATTTACCCTTGACTTGGTCAACTCTCCTCTTCAAACTATGCAAGATGATCTTATTAATGGCTTCCACTTACCCATTGGTTTGAGGATAGGCCACTGACGTGTAATTCAAATGAATGCCATGTTTCTCACAAAAATGCCTGAAATTTATCACTATCAAATTATGGTCCATTATTAGTGATTATCATAAATGGAACCTCAAATCTTGATAAAATAAAGTTGAAAACAAAAGCTTCGACCTTATGTTTAGTGATTCTAGCCATTACTTTAGCCTCTACTCACTTCGTAAAGTAATCCATAGCAACTATGACAAATTGCCGATAGGCTGTAAACTTTAGAAATGGTCAAAGTACGTCTAATCCCCATTGGGCAAAGGGCTAAGGACTGATGAGGTTATGCAATTCAATAGAAAGGTGCATAGCTTAATGCCTTAAGTTTCTGGCATTGCGAACATTACCGAATAGAGAATCTCACATCTTTCATCATAGTTGACCAATAATAGCCAAGTCGCAATACCTAACCATGCAAGGTTTGACACTTCACATGGTTGCTACAAATATCACTGTATAATTCGAGCATAATTCATTGTACATCCTTCAGTGGAAGGCAACAAACGTAAGGTTGAGAAATGCCACACTTGTATAATTGATCATTTATTAGCATATGATTTGTAGCTTGATAAATCAACCTTTGAGCATCCTTTCTATCATCAAGAAGAACATCATCCTTCAAATAGTCTATGATTCGATCCATCTAAGACTTCTCCTTTGGGAAGGGAGCTAACTTGCAGCTCTAGTCAACAGTTCAGAAGCTCTTATTAGGGAGATACTCAATTAAAAGCTTGTTATTTAAATCAAGGAGTACCATACTAGCTAACTTCAACAGCTTATCGACACCAATGTTTCTTCTTCTTAGTATTTTCTCAATTGGAAAAGACCAAAACTCTTCCATGAGCATTTGTACTATTAGCAAGTACTTGGTCATTACTTCTTCTTTTGCCACATAACTCCCTTTAACTTAATTTACAATAAGTTGTGAGTCAGAAAAAACTTCAACTTTCTTGGCACTAACTTCCTTCGCCAATTTAAGTCCAGCTATTAAGGCTTTATATTCAACTTCATTATTGTTGGCTAGAAACCCAAACTTTAAAGCATAATTAACTTTCACAATGTAAGGTCCTTACAAAATGAGACTCGCACCACATCCTTCTTTTGTATAAGAGCCATTGACATATAGATTCTAAATCGGCTTCTCAACCATCTCTATGCTATCCTCTTTACCAGTGAATTCAACCACAAAATCTACTAACTCTTAAGCCTTTAATGTCATTCTAGGTTTGCACTGTACACCATAAGCACTTAGCTCTAGATCATACTTCATCATCTTCCTTAAGTAGTTTGGTCATTGTAAAGCTTACCGCAAGGGTTGATAAGTAAGGACAACAATTTGATGTGCCTCAAAATATGGCTTTAACTTTCTTACCAAGAGAACCACTACCAATACAAATTTCTCAATTTTTGTATATCGGTATTTTGACCCTTACAAAACATGGCTCACATAATAAATTAACCGATGCACTTTGCCTTCTATACAAACCAACATAGAGGAAAGTGCTCAGCTGCTAACTAACAGATATAGGTACAAATTTTCTTTTGGATATAGTGTTGAGAGTATTAGCGGTAACGCAAGAAACTCCATCAGCTCGTTGAACACTCTTTCACACTTGTCCATCCACTTGAAATCATTCAAATTTTTTAAGATTGTAAATAATTCCACACATCCGTCAATACTTTTCAAAACAAATCTATTTAGGGCGGCTATCTACCTAGTTAGCTCCTAAACTTCCTTAACTATTCAAGGAGACTTCATGTTCTGAATAGCATCAATCTTCCTTAGGTTTGCTTTAATGCCATACTAAGTGGCCATATGACCTAAAAATTTTCCTAAAGTAGCACCAAAAACACATTTCTCTATATTCAACTTCATATTGTATCTCCTTAGGGTGCTAAATGTCTCCTTACAATAAAAAAGATGTTGATTTTCTATCATTCTTTTCACTATCATATTGTCAACATATACTTTAACATTATGATGAATCTAAGGCTTAAACATCTTGGTGACAAGTCGCAGATAGGTTACCCCAACATTTTTTAGACTAAAGGGCATCACTATGTAATAGTACATCCTAAAGTTGGTGATAAATGACGTATGAACCTCATCTTCCTCATCCATTTTTGGTTTGATTGTAGCTAGAAAATGCATCCCTAAAATATAGTAAGGCATGTCCGACAATTGAGTCAACCATTTAATCTATTGTTGGCAAGGGGAAACAATCTTTGGGATAGGCCTTATTCGAATTTATGAAGTTTATGCACATACACCACTTGTCGTTAAACTTCTTGACTAACCAAGTCAGATAAAGCTCTTCCTTAATGAACCCTACGTTTAGTAGCTTTTGGACTTCTTCTTCTATGGCTACCTGCCATTCAAGAGCGAAATTCCTTTTCCTCTACTGAATCACTTTAGCGAATGTCTACCAACAAAAGTTTCCCTATCTTTGTCATCTTCCTAATAGAATTTCTTTTGCCTCTTCCTCGGCATTTTCTATGCCAACAAATTTGTCTTCCAAACAAGAATCAACTTGAAAATTTTCTTCTTGACATAGTTCCCTTATATATGACAACCTTACTAATTGTTGATCCCCCTTATATACACCAACTCTAGTGGGAGTGGGAAATTTAACCTTGAAATGTGTAGTGAAAGGGATCATGCTAAATAAATGCTGACATGGCCAACCTATGATCATATTATCTATGGACCAACACTTGACAACAAGGAAATCCACCTTGTCTTCCGTAATGTGTTTGTCATCTCTAATCTGGATTGGGAGAAAACTTTCTCCACTGACTTGAACAAGTTAATTATTGAAAGCACATGAATCATAGTCATAAAATCTTAATTGTGCTTTGATTTTCGGCCTCATCTGATCAATAGCATGTTGAAAAATGATATCTTTGAACTTCCAGTGTTAGCAAGAATCTTTTTTACCTCAAAGTTGGCAATTCTTGCACTAATTACAAGTATGTCATCATGGGGCATAAAACACCCTCAAAATCATCTTTTGTGAAAGAAAATGAATTATTAACGTTGACATTCATGCCTTGCACATTACAAACGTAATGTATGGCGTTAGTCGAGCCCAAAGAGCTTAACCAGCTTAAGGTAGAAAGTCTGCTGATAATAGTGTTTATTATACCGTTCAATGCTTTGCTACTACTTCCATCTCTTACATCTTTCCTAACCTAAGAAAGCCACATGACATTCTCCTACTCATCACATCTCCTTTAGGTTTGTCACTCAATATTCTTAGCACCATATGTAAGAAACTTGCTCAAATAGCCTGGTTAGATTGCATCCTCAATCGCATTCTTAAGTTGGATACACCTATAAATATTATGGCCTTTATTGCGATGGAAATTGTAATATTTATTAGAATTCCAACTTAAAGGATTTCCTCTCATCCTTTTTAGCCATTGTTACATGCCCCTTTGACTGTGTACTTCCATCAATATGTTTGTGATTAGACAATTGAGTGGCATATGAATAAAATACATTAGGATGTATGGCCTCTTTTTCTTGGCATTATATCCTTTAGAACACTAGTCATCATTTGTTACGAGTTGATCTTTTGCACTCTTCTTATTGCCTTTTCAATCTCCTTTACTCTAATCAGCCTCTTAGTGAGCTTTAATGTTGTCTTCCTAGCGGATGTAAGATGTGGCCTTGGCCTAAAACTTAGCAAAAGTTTTTGGCTCATTTTTGGCTAGAGACTTGCAAAAGTCTCCATAAGGTTTAACACCATCAATAACTACATTGAAAGCAACACTCATGTCTAGCTCTAGGATTTAGATCATCTCAACCATGAACTTAGCCAAATAATCCCTAATAGATTGCTCTAACTTTTGCTTAATGGTGTTAAGGATAAAAGAATCCTTAACTAGAAGCTTACTTGCAAGGAAATGTTGTAGGAACACTTCTACCAAATCTTTGAAATGCAGGATTATGTTTGGCTTTAGATGTTTGAACCATGTACTAGCCACGTTCCTCAATGTTGAGGGAAAAGCCTAGCAAGCCACGACATTACTTAAGCCGTATAACTTAGCCAAAGTGCTGTAATATTCAAGATGATCTTCGGGGTCTTCTATTCATCATAAGTCTCAAATTGTGGTAGCTTAATGTACCATGGTATTATTCCATCCAAAATTTCAAGGATGAAAGGACTCTTTTTTATTTAGAATTGTTTAGTAGTCGTAGTAAGGGTGCTAACATTGAAGAGTCCTACATGGTGCACTTATTGTGGTTGTTTTCCTTTGTCACTCTTCTTAAGAGCAAGGGTCGAAGGTCTAAGTGCAACTTCTGCTTGCTTTTTCGGTAATTTAGGAGAATAGATTGAATCACTATTATTCTTAACATTGTTATCACCGTATTCTTGGTTTTGATTTAGGTAGACATTTCAATAGAGAAGGTTAAGGATCTCATGATGTTTTTCACTGAGTTCTTAGTTTTCTTTGGCAAAGTTGCTCCAACTTAGCTAAGCGCTGCTCATCAGTATGCTTACCTGCCTCCGCTAAGTAATGGGGTGAAGAACCAGTACCTATACTTTTTGTCATTCGTGTATTTGCAATGTAGTCATGTGACGAAAAGTAGATAGTACCTGTTGAGCTCTATTTTAATTTCCTTAATTTAACTTATATTAAACCTAGCCTACTTAATATAAATTACTAGACATTACATTAAGAAAAAGAAAATTATTTTTTTTTTAAAAAAAAAGGAATGTAGTTACCAACTAGTTCAACTGATAAAAAATAAAATTAGGGTTTTCAAGTGGAAAAACCTTAATTTGACCATTAATCTGCAGGTATTCTAAAAAAATTAAATTTTAGAAAATTGAACTAGAAAACCAAATTCAGGAGCTAACCTATTAAGATTAAGTTATCATGTGAAAATTAAAAGAAATTGATGGGCATTTTGTAATTTTCCTAAAAATATTAAAAGTAGATATAAATAAGTAAAAATAACTAAAAATGATTTTTTTATTATGAATTTCTAAAAAAAAGAAAGGAAAAAAGTTTTTTTATTTTTTATTTTTTAAAATGGTTGCCCCGAAGGTGCCTACATACCTATTAATTAGGATCATACCGGCCGTAGTTCTCTTTTATAAAATTTTTAGTGAGTGGGTTATTTTTATTTCAAAAATCGAGCTAAGTTTACATTTTTTATCAATTTATTATTTTAAGAAAAAAAAAACCTAACAAATCTAATTTTTCTGAATTAAATAAAAAACCCTAACTAACCAAATCTTTTTGAAAAAAAAAAACTCAATTTAGATTTTTTTATTTTTCAAAACTCCTATGTGTCAAAAAGTATCTTCCCTAAATCCTAACTTCTAAGACACAATCTAGATTTGTTTATTTTCTAATAAAAAAAAAAACATGATTTTGCTAGAAATGTAATTGAGCTTAATTTATTAAAAATTGAGATTATTTAAAAAAAATGCAATACAAAAACAATAAAAACCTTCACTAATAAATAAATAAGTTAGTAAAAAATAATTAAATTAACTAATAAAATAAAAATAGAAAAATAAGAAATTTTACCTACGAATCGAGTTGCGCATTGAACACTGTTTTCGAATAGTCACAAGCGTAATCAAGGACAAGTTGGTTACTGTTTGCACTTGTCACTAGTATGATCAAAGGTGTATCGGCTTCTGTTTTCATTGATCACAAGTGTGATGGAGGGTGTGTTGGCTTCTATTTCCACTTATCACGGACCTAATCGAAGGTGAGTTGACTTCTGTTTTGACTGATCTGGGTGTGATGGTTGGTGCTATGGGCTGTTGTTTCCACTGATCATGTGCAATACTATAGTGATGGCTTACGATACTATGGTAGTAGTTTGCGGGTTTTAGTGGTGGCACGTGTGATGTGTGATGGCGCGTGTAGCGATTCGTAGGGTATGCATGGTGTTTTTGAAGGAGCGTGTGCGGTGTATGTATGGGAGTATGATAAAAAAAAAAAAAAAAAACCCTAAATCTTTGGCCAACATACTATTTATAAGCTCAAAATCAAATTTTTCTTACCAAAGATACGGAAGATATGATTGCGATTCTTCCAAGATTTACCTTAGCTTTAGCCCTAATTATTTTGGGCCTTTTTTATTCTTCTAAGGCCCGATCCAATCCACTACAATTTAGTCTAATAATTCCTTAATCTGATTTATGTCCTTAAACTAGATGAATTTGGCCCAAAATTAATTAAACCCATATTGTCACCTAATCCAACAATCCAACTCAATTCGATTCAACACGACTCGACTTATGACTCTACTTATTATGACTTAACTTGATTTTTTTATTATATTTTTATTTTTTCTTATTTTTGTTTAACTCAATTTTTTAATTTTCTCTTTTTTTATTTATTTTTATTTTATTTTTTTAACCTAGCTTAATTATTTGAAATAAAAAAACTTGGCAAAAATAAGGTGTCTACAACTATCTCTTTTTATTATGAAGTTTGATTAGAACTTTGCTACAAAGACAAAAGAGATTTAATGAAGGACATCAACTTGAAAGGTTGATGTAAAAAATAAACTGCCTATCTTGAAAGGATGGGGCAAATGAATGCCTATCTCGAAGCAAAAGGTTAGGGAGCCTATCTTGGAAAGCTAAGGCTTAATGGTATCTATCTTAGAAGGATATAGCAAAAAATTTCAAGGGAGCCTATATTGAAAGGATAAGGTTTAATGGTGTCTGTCTTAGAAAGATAGAACAAAAATTTCAAGGAGGCCTATCTTAGAAGGATAAGGCTTAATGATGTCTATCTTAAAAGGATAAAGCAAAAATTTTAAGGAGACCTATCTTGGAAAGATAGGGCTTAATAGTGCCTATCTTGGAAAAATAGAGCAAAAATTTCGAAGGGGCCTATCTTGGAAGGATAGGGCAAAAATTCTTAAGGAGACTTATCTTAGAAGGATAGGGCAAAAATTCTTAAGGAGACCTATCTCAGAAGGATAGGGCAAGAACCATTAGAGGTAAAATTAACTTGTTTTGGTTTGGTGGATAATTCAAAAAGGATAGATCTCTTTGAGATATAAAAAAAAAAAAAACTTGTTTAGGTTTGATGGATTATCCAAAGACGATAGATCTCTTCGAGATTTAAAAAAAAAAAAAACTCATTTTGGTTTGGTGGATGATCCGAAGAGGGTAGATCTCTTCGAGATCCCTTTTGGTTTGATCTGAAGAGGATAGATCTCTTCAAAAACTAATTTTACTTTAATGACCTAAAGAAGATAGATCTATTTAAGATTCTTGCCTTGTTTTGGTTAATCTGAAGAGGGTAGATTTTTCGAGATTTGTTTTGGTTGATCTGAAGAGGATAAATTTCTTTGAGATTGGTTTTGGTTCATCCGAAGAGGATAGATCTCTTTGAGATTGGTTTTGGTTGATCCGAAGATGATAGATCTCTTCGAGATTTGTTTTGGCTAATCCGAAGAGGATAGGTCTCTTCGAGATTTGTTTTGGCTAATCCGAAGAGGATAAATCTCGTCAAGATTTGTTTTAGTTTCAAAATCTAACTTAATTCTTCTAAATATCTCTTTCCGAAGACTTTTAAGATTATTTTTCTTGAGACTGAAGAATTTCTTAAATAGCAACTGATTGGCATGCTTACATCGACTCCTGATATTTACTCATTCAATTAGCAAAATTTCACCAAATAATTGTGATTGCTTCTTCTTTTTTTTTTTTTTTTAAATCTTCCAAACTTTTGAGTCTTGTAATAGGATTATGCTCATGCTTTGAATTTGCTTTGTTCAACACTAAATTTTAGTTTCCACTCTTCATGACTTCTAAACGATAAATCTCTTTTCAAAAGAAACAAAATCAAATTATTAAGACCATTCAATTTCATGTCATTTGGTGATTTAGATTTATTGGTAAGTATTTGGTGTTTAAGTGTATGAGGCAAAGAAACAGGGTTTATTGGTGGAGTGTTTGTTGGTCAATGACCATCCAAATTTGAATATATTCATGGATATCCACTTTACTTATAAATGATGAAAGATTAACCACAAACTTATTCAAGAAAAATTGAAATCTTTATTGAACTCGGTTTTCATGGATAATACAACTTGATTGCGTCTAAATTCACTTGTCCCCTTAATTCTGGGCCATCCATCTCTATTAACACTAATGCACCTCCTGACAATACCCTTTTAACCACATAAGGGCCTTCATAATTCGGAGCAAACTTGCCCTTAGGGTCTTTTGCATTCGATAATACTTTTTTCAACACCAAGTCTCCCTCTTTGAATTACCTTAGGTGTACTTTCTTTTTAAAAGCTCGAATCATTCGCTATTGGTAGCATTGACCATGACATATCGTTGCAAGTCTTCGCTCATCTAGGAAATTCAAATGCATCATTCTCTTCTCTACTCACTCTGCTTCATCGAGTTGAGTTTCTACCAATGCTTAGAATGAAGGTATTTCTACTTCCACCAATAGTATTGCTTCAGTTCCATACACCAATGAATATAGGGTTGCACCAGTAGAAGTTCTGATTAAGATTCTATAAGCCATGAAGGCAAAGGGAAGCATCTCATTCTAATCTTTATAAGTGGTTGTCATCTTCTCAATGATTCTTTTGATTTTCTTATTTGCGGCTTCAATTGCCCCATTCATTTGAAGTTGATATGGAGTTGAATTTCTATGATTGATCTTGAATTGGCTACACACTTCATCCATCAACTTATTATTCATATTTATCCCGTTATTTATAATAATAGACTCAGGTACACCGTATCTTGCAATAATATTTCTTTTTAAGAATTTGACCACTACTCCTTTAGTCACCGTAGCATACGATGCTGCTTTTACCCACTTGGTAAAATAGTCGATCACGACTAAAATGAATCTATGTCAGTTTGAAGTTGTTGGCGAAATTGGACCAATCATGTCAATTCCTCACATCGAGAAAGGCCAAGGAGCTAATAACACATATAATTCTTAGGGAGGAGCATTGATTTTATTAGCATATACCTAGCACAAGTGACAATGCTTCACGTGCTTGATATAATCCGATTCCATCATCATCTAAAAATACCCCATTCTCATGATCTTTCTAGCTAACATATACCCACTCATATGAGGAGCACAAACTTCTTCATGCACTTCTTTCATCAATTTCTCGGCATCTTCTTCATCCACGTACCTTAGCAATGTTGCATCTTGTGATCTCTTGCACAATGTAGCTCTACTTAATAGGAAATGAGTAGCCAGTTTTCTTAAAGTTTTTTTATCTTTTCGATTAGCCTCTTTAGGAAATTCCCCCGTTTGAAGTAACTTCTTAATATCATGATACCATGGTTCTTTTGTTTCCTTTCCTTCAACTTCAAGGCAAAAAGCCGGTTTTTCTTCCACTTCAATCTTCAAGAGTTGAATTTCTATTCCGTCTATGACTTTCACCATTGATGCTAATGTAGCCAGTGCGTTGGCAAACTGATTTTAGATCCTTGGAATGTAAGTGAACGAAATCTCTTGGAATTTTTCAATTAGATTGCTTAAATGTTCATGGTAAGGTATCAATTTCTCATCTTTTGTCTTATATTCTCCTAAGATTTGGAGAATTATAAGGAAAGAATCTCCCTATACTTCTAATTCTTATATTCCCATATCTAGTGCCATTTTAAGCCCCAAAATGCAGGCTTCATATTCTGCTATGTTGTTGGTAAACGGGAATGTTAATCTTGTTGTTACAGGGAAATGATTACCCTCAGGAGATACTAATACTGCTCCTATCCCACATCCAAATACGTTGGCTGCTCCATCAAAATACATTTTCCATCCTAACTTCTCATCACTCAATTCGTTTGCCACCATCACATTTTAATCGAGAAATTGTGCTTCTAAACCCTCATCCTCATCTTTTAATGGGTATTTTGCCAATTGATCAACCATTGCCTGGCCCTTGATTGAACATTGACTCACGTATTTGATATCAAACTCAAAACGTAGCATCTGCCACTTCGATATTCTCCCAATCAATACTAGCTTTTCCACTACATACCTAAACGGGTCATGTTTTGTCAACAACTCTATTGAATAATAAAGTGTATTGCCTGAGCCTATGCATCACCCATACTAAGGCACAACACGTCCTTTCTACTTTTGAGTATTTTTGCTCACCTTCTGTGAACTTTTTACTTGAATAATATATAGGATTCTCTTTTCTTGCTGTTTCATCCTTCAATCCCAACACGTATCCCATCGATTCTGGAAAGATTGTTAAGTAAAGGATCAAGAGCCATCCTGGTGTAAGAGTGACCAGTACGGGAGGATTCATAAGATATTCTTTGATTTCAACAAATGCTTACTCACACTCTTTATCCCATTCAATGGCTGCATTCTTCCTCAAAAGTTTAAATAACGGCTTACATCTATCAGTTAGCTGCGACACGAACCAAGCAATGTAATTCAATCTTCCTAACAGTCCCTGAACTTCTTTTACAGTGTTTGGTATAGGCATGTTCATGATTGTCTTAACTTTGTCTGGGTCTACTTCAATCCCTTTTCTACTGACCACAAAACCCAACAATTTGCCCGAAGTTACTCCAAAGGTATACTTCTTAGGATTCAGCTTCAGTTGAAATTTTCTCAATCGTTCAAATAACTTTCGTAAAATATCCACATGATTTTCATCTTCTTTAGATTTGGTGATCATATCATCCACATAAACCTCAATTTCTTGATGCATCATGTCATGAAACAAAGCTACCATAGCATACTGATAAGTTGCCCTAGCGGTCTTCAACCCAAAAGGCATTACACGATAATAAAACGTTCCCTAGGTAGTAACAAAAGTTGTTTTGATTTTATCTTCTTCTGCCATTTTAATTTGATTATATTCTGAGAAACCATCCATAAACAAGAAAAGATGGTTCCTGGTTATATTATCTACTAATACGTCAATATATGGCAAAGGAAAGTTATTCTTCAGTGTCACCTGGTTTAAATCACGAAAATCTATGCAAACCTTAACTTTCCCATTTTTCCTCAACACTAGCACCACATTGGCCACCTATTCAGGGTAATCTGATATTTCTATGAATCTAACTTCTAACAACTTCACTTCTTCTTTTATTTTAAAGAATATGTTTGGCCTAAATCGTCTAAGTTTTTGTCTTTTTAGTTTTATTTCCTCCTTGGTTGGCAATTTATGAACCACAATAAACGAGTCTAAACCAAGCATATCATCATAAGACCAAGCAAATATGTCCAAGTATTCAGATAACAATCGTGACAACTCCTGTTTCCGATTATCCATTAAATTAGCACCAATTTTCAAGTTTTGTGGATTTTACTCTATCCCTAAATTAATCACAGCCACTGGTTCATCAATAATCATTCTACCCTATTCATATCAATGCCAACTCTCCTGAATTTCATTTGGAGTCTCAATATGATCTCTAATGTCTAACTCAAAAGGGCCGAAGGTGATATTGGTACTTTCTTCATTTACATGCACGAGATATCCATTATGTTCATCATTTTTATCAGATCTGAAGAAAGAAGAAAAAAAGAAAAGGAAAACGAATAAATAATAAAGAAGAATCGATATAAAGAAAGGAATGAACTTTATTGAATGAATAAATCCAAATTGTCTAATAGAAAAGGCCTAATTAATTAGACTAACTATTGAAATCGAATGATCCTAATCAATCTAATTTTGCATTTTTAAAGAGACCTATTAATGGGAATGAAAAACCAATTGCATAAGGAAACTGGTACGCAAACATCTTCTCTCTCATTAGGGCTGATGCTGCATTGTTAAACTAAGGCCTTAGATAAACTGGCTACTTCAGGTTCTTAAACAACAGCTGATGCTGGGAATGTCTGGTGAAAGTCTAGAAATTCCATATGAGTATGGTTCAACTAATCTCCTTTCTTGCTTTTGGTTTTAGCCTTCATTTCTCGAATCTCCTCTTCAGTAGGCTCATATCCAAGCCCGAATGATCCAATTTGTTGCTTAGGTTGTTTCAAATGACTCCGTGCCCCCTATCTTTCTTCTTTGATCACATTAACTTCATCGAAAATCTACAACCTTAGTTCTTACAATTCTTTACCCCCGACACAGGGAATAGTCATCTCTCTATAAATCTCATAGTCTTACTCCTCGAAAATAGTAACCAACTGCTCGTTGGCTATCAATTTCACTTTCTAATGTAGACTAGATGGAATTGCCCCTGTTAAATGAATCTATGGTCTTCCTAATAGAAGATTGAAAGTTTGCGGGATGTTAAGAACTTGGAAGGGAATAGTAAACATTTGCGGGTCAATCTCGACTTGCAACCTAATTTTTCCAATTATCTCCCCTTGGACTAGACTAGCAATCTAAGTACTTCTCTTTTACGGTTTTGGAATCGTCATAGCCATGATATCAGCTTTCTTTATCTTCCCATCCTTTAGCAGCTGATATATTGCTAGTCTAGTCCAAGTTCTATCCCTGAGATTCATATTCTACAATTACTCGGCTTGCCTCAAATTCTAAGCTATCTCCTTAATAGTGATGGGGAGACTATCTAGATCAATCTTTGATTTAGAAAGTTTAGTAATGATCATATTGATCGAATTTCCATGATTTAGCAGAGGGTTGTTACCCACATTGGGAGTAGGACTTTGAATGAAATCCAATTGAACCAATTTGGCATCAATAAGATCCTGGAACTTATGTCTAAGTCTCCAACACTTATCTGTAGAGTGTCCTACTTTCCCCAGATGATAATTACATCGAAGCTCCGAGTTATAATCCCTCGATCTTTGTCCTTCCCTCGGTATTTCAAACATCATAAGGTTCTCTTTCCTTAGTCATGCAAGAACTTAACTTAGATGAATAGGAATATGTGTGAACTATCTTCTTTGTAGATGGTTATTCTGATTCGGATTCGATAGGGGATTAGATCCTCTTGTTATGGCTACTGGGGCTACGAGTCGAACAAGGTTACCAATATTGACAATGCTTACGGTAGCTTCTTTGGGACGGGAGGTGTCTTCTTCTCAGCTGCTTCAAGATTAGGAAGCCTCTCAGTTGCAATAGCTTCCTCAATTCGATACCCTGAGGCTATAATTTCTACAAAGTTAGAGGTAGGGTGTCCAACTAGATGTTAGTAATATAGGCTTCTAAGAGTATTAATGAAAGCGAAGGTCAAATCTTTCTCGATTAAGGGTAGAGTCACCCTAGCTACCATGCCCCTCCATATTTGAGCATATTCTTTAAAGTTCTCATTGGTCTTCTTTCATAGATTATTCAGATCTCACATGGACGAGGCCACTTCAATGTTGAACTTATATTGGTTGTAGAAAGCCCGTGCCAACTTATCTCAAGTATCGATCTCATTCAAGTCCAATTGGGCATATTAGGTTAAAGTTGGCCCAGTCAAGCTGTCTTAGAAAGTCTGAACCATCACCTTGTCATACTTCATATATCTCCCCATTTTCCTGATGTATAACCTAGTGTGGAGCTTCGGACAACTAATCCCATCGTATTTCTCAAATTCTGGCAATTTAAATCTTTCCGAGAAGTCATTGTCTTCATTTGTCAACAAATTAATCATCCCCATCTGTTCAAAGTCGTTAACCATTTATATGGTTTGCATCTTCTTAGTCAATTTCTACATAAACTTTCTCTCCATCTCCCAGTGTTTTTCCTCAATCTCTTTCCTCCATGCCTCAACATTAGGGACTGATTCTTCATCTTCCAATTCAGGGGGAGGGGTCCTTTCTACATTCTAATTTACATTAACTTGAGATCCTTGTTTGTCATTAAGAATCCTGATAGCTTGAGTGAGAGCTTGAATCTGTTTGGCCATCTTGTTCATGTTTTCTTCCAAAGTTGCTACTCTCGGGTCGAGCTCAGTTTAACTGAACCTTGAGTTGATATTCTAGCTTTAGAACGAGTGAATATCAAGCTTCTAGTTAAGTCTGCTCGTTTGGACGCTATCTTCGAAATCCTACACGAAAACCCAAGTTTTAGACCTCTTGACGAATTAAATATTTTTTTTCCTTTTTTTTTTTGTTTTCTCCCTTTTTATGACTTTTGTGATTTCATTATTTGCCTCTTTTTGTGTTTTTTTTTTCTTCTTTTTTTTAAAAGTCAACTAAACAAATAAATAAATAATAATGAGTAAGAGACTACGCAACTAATGAAAATTTTATTTTCTAAAGCTACAAATTTATTAATCATAAGACCCAACTTATACAATGGACTAAACGAAAAGAAAAGAAAAACTCCTAACTAATTTTCTCAAAAACTTAAATCCTATATCTACAAAAGCTGACAAATCTAGCTGAGACGAGCTTCATCAACTTCTCTCATAAGTCTTCGTATCATAACATCCCTTTCTCGAATCTTACTTCTTAAGAATTGATTTTTTTCTAGTAGTCTCTCATTTTCTAACTTCAACTCCTTGACAATTCTCTTACTTTCTTGGAACTAGGCTTCAACTCTGGGCCGTATAGTGTCTCGGTAAGCTTGCTCTATGGGTGAAAGATTTGTTAGTTCTGGCTCATGTCTAAACATGTTTGGCACTTGATATTGCATCTTTCCCGCCTTCTTCAATTGATGGAAGATGAATTGCTTAGTAGCTCAGTACACTCTGACTTTGCCCTCAAAGTTCCCACATTAACTATCTTCTTGACTTCTCTCCATTCTCATAACTTCACGAGTTCTGCTAATCGTTGAATTAGAGTAGCCGTAGGTAGACAAGGATCTTGATAATTTATTGTGACGACATCTAAGGAGTCTCTATAAGCTATCTCTTGAAGTAGACCTAGCTGTCTGGTGATACAAGGAGGGAAATACTCGGTAGAGCCTGTAATACCGATAAGTAGGACTCTTGCATAATCAATGCACCCCACGACGGCTTGAGTGTAGTGACTCCATCTAACTGTCCACAAAAAGTCTACTGGTTGCATTTTGCTGATAACTAACATCTATCCATTAAACTAAGCTTCACCTAGTACTTTGAGGTGGCGAGCAAAGTCGTCAATTGAATTCATCTTTTCTATGAAGGATTCCTTAAGAAGATTCTCTCCATATCCTTGTATGTGACTAAGAAACCATACGACAAGGATTGTAGGGTTAGTCGTGAAATAACCGTAGCCCTACTTCTTAAGTGGGTTAGTGTCCTGAACTGTTCTGTTAATAGTGTCGATATATAGGATTTACTAGTTAGGAATTGAGTCACTAGCTCAGTAACCCTATAGTGGACTTGACTATATTAAAAGGGAAACAACACCATTCCAAACACTGCTACAACAAATGTGTTGACCCTCTTCTCGGCCCATGATTCATATCCCTTACCAAAGATCTAGCGATATCTCTAATAAGCATTTGGGCTTGAAAACCACTCCACTAATCTTAGGATACTGAGACATTTCTGGCCCTCTGAAGATAAGAATGGCATTAAGGTTGACTTCTTAACTCCCAATAATGTCATGAAAGCTTTCTCAGGCTAGACTCTAAGATTAGGGATAGCTATACTTGCTTCAAGGGGCAGGGCACTAAGTAGCTACGAGTGCTCTTCTATAGTAGGTGTCAACACATGTAGGCCGAAGTTGAAAGCTACAAATTATAGATCCCAATAATGAATAAGGGCTTAAATTAGAGGCCAATGGAGCTCGACCCACATAAGGGATACAATTGGCTCGATCTTCTTATGAATGTGATCTTGCTTGGCAAGAGGAAGCTGGTTCAACCAATTGCTCAAAATAGCCTCGGAAAAGGACTACTTATCTAGCTAGACTTCACAAACGGGCTCTAGATTAACACTATCTTGACTCTCCATATCTATATTACAAAAAATGTAAACGAAATAAAAGGCAACAATTATTTACAACAAGGCTGCTAAATTTAGAATAAAGTTGGATATGATGTTAATAATTTTGCAGCTTTTTCAAAGATTTTCTTAGAAATTGTGCAGCCTTTAACTAACTAAGGAATGATAAAAAAAAAAACAACATAATATACATATAACATAAGAAAATAAAACATTCACAGAGACACGGGCATAATCAAACATATAAAATGCAATGTGTTACACACAGATGCAATGAAGTAGGGTTGATAATTAATAAATTATAGGAAGTATGACGAATCCGCAGTTAAGGAGCACCTTTATATATACGTACGTTTGAAATAGGATTTTTTTTTTTAAAAAAAAGAAATGAAATTCGCGAATACTTATATATAAGGGTTACTAGTTTTTCTTTAAATTTTACCTTTTTTGAACAATAAGATCAAGTTGACCGAAGATTATTCGAGATTTTCCTATGATTTAAAAATAACTAACCCTTTTTGAAAAGAATGATGCAAGAAGGTGAAATCTACGGGTCTCAAGCCCTATAGTTTCAAGGCTTTTTGAAGAGAAGCTTAGTAGGCTATATCGAAGCCTAAGTAGGCTTGCCTATCACTGCTAAGCGGGGTAATGACCCCAACGACCTGAGAGTTACATAATGGCAGCCCATCTTAGGTTCCTATGGTGGCTCAAGTTTGACCATATCTAAACACACAGATGGTTACTTGAAAAATAAAAACCCCCATCCCCATGAAGGCCTATTGGGCCAGGCTTCTTTTTTTTTTTTTTTTTTAAGGCTTATATCACTAAAAAACAATTAGTACAACAATAATATAATACAAAAAGAAAATAATAATACAAAAGCTCATTAATTTTTTTTTTTAACTTTCACATGGCTAACCCACTAAACATCTCTAGTAGAGTCGCCAATTCTATTGAGCCCTATTTTAATTTTCTTAGTTTAACCTATATGAAGCCCAACTCACTTAATATAAATTACTCAACATTACATTAAAGAAAAGAAAATTATTATTTAAAAAAAAAAAGAATGGAGTTGGCAACTAGTTCAACCAGTAAAATATAAAATTGAGGTTTTCAAGTGGGAAAACCCTAATTTGATCACTAGTCTGCGGGTATTCTAAAAAAATTAAATTTTAGAAAATTAAACCAGAAAATCGGGCTCAAGGATTAATCTATTAAGACTAAGTCACCATGTGAAAATTAAAAGAAATTGATGGGCTTTTTGTAATTTTCCTAAAAATATTAAATGTAAATCTAAATGAGTAAAAATAACTAAAAAAAATGATTTTGTTATTAATAATTTCTATAAAAAAAAAGAATAAAAATTTTTTTTTTTAAAGACTATTACCTCGAAGGTGCTTACGTACCTGCTAATTGGGATTAAACCAGCCATAGTTCTCTTTTATAATATTTTTAGTAAGTGGGTTATTTTTATTTCGAGAACCAAGCCAGGTTTACATTTTTTATCAATTTATTATTTTGAGAAAAAAAACCTAAGAAATCTAATTTTTTTGAATTAAATAAAAAACCCTAATTAATTTAATCTTTTTAAGAAAGCAAAAAACTCAATTTAGATTTTTTTATTTTTCAAAACCCATATGTGTCAAAAAGCATCTTTTCTAAATCCTAATTTCTAAGATATGATCTAGATTCATTTGTTTTCTAAAAAAAAAAAAACATGATCTTGCTAAAAATGGTGTTGTGGGCTATTGTTTTTACAAGTCATAAGCGTGATGGTTGGTGCTATAGGCTGTTGTTTCCACTTATCACAGGCATGATGGTTGGTGTCATGGGCTACTGTTTCTACTGATCCCAAGCAATATTGTAGTGATGGCTTGCGATGCTATAGTGGTGGTTTGTGGGTTTTAGTGGTGGCGTGTATGATGTGCGGTGGCACGTATGGCAACACGTGGGGTATGCATAGTGTTTTTGAAGGAGTGTGTGGCGTGTGCATGTAAGAGTGTGATAAAATAAACCCTAAATCCCTAGCTAACATGCTATTTATATGCTCAAAATCGAATCTTTCGTATCAAAGATACGGAAGATATGATTGTAATGCTTTTAAGATTTACTCTAGCTTCTAGAAACCCTAATTATTTTGGGCCTTTTTATTCTTCCAAGGTCTGGTCCGATCTACTACAATTTAGCCTAATAATTCTCTAATCTGATTTAAGTCCTTAAACTAGATGAATCTAGCCCAAAATTAATTAAACCCATATTGTCACCTAATTCGACAATCCAACTCAATTCGATTCAACACAACTCAACTTATGACTCGACTTGCTATGACATAACTCGATTTTTTTTTAATTTTTTTTATTTTCATTTAACTTGAATTTTTCATTTTTTTATTTATTTTTATTTTTTATTTTTTTAATTTGGCTCAATTATTTGAAATAAAAAGAATTAGAAAAAATGAGGTGTCTACAGTACCAAATGTTATCAAATGATTTTAAGGTAAGACTTTGTTCTTGTAAGAATACAAAAAACTAAGTAATACTAGGACTAGTTTGGTATAGCCACTCCAATGCCTAAATTAGTAAGTATTAGTAAGTATTTAAGAGAGAAGTAAATGACTTACTATGGAGTTAAGGGTCTTAAGAGAGTTCCTACAATGCTTTCCCTTCATATTTATAAGCAAACATTAGATGTCTAAAATAGCAGTTAATCATTAGTATTGGGCCATGTAGAGATCTTGTATTCAAGCACATGCTTAAAAGATAAGAGTAGTGAGTGGTTATGTAATGAGATCATAGCAGATCATAACCATTCATGCTACTTTCCTAAGTTCAAGCTAAACATATTAATAGGTCGAGCTCCAAGGCCCATCAAGTGGACAAAGTCTTAGTTAGCATCAGTTGAGTATAGAATTAGTGGTCTTCTCTTCAGCTAAACGGTCAAGTAATATTTAAGGTGAAATCTAACCATCAACATGTGGTACAAATTATGAGGTAGAGTAAAGTTGTGGGAATTGTATACCTCATATTGGTTTCTTTTAAATAGTAGATATTCAAGTATAAAGGACCTGATCCTTAGTATTGGATGATGGAAGAGTAGGTTAACACACAAAGTAGAACCACTATAAACCAATCACTTGATCTTCTGATCCCTTATCTCTTTATATTCCAATATTTAGTTTATTTATCGATTGATTGATTACTAATAGTTTTGTAAGTAATCAGAAACATATAAACATACAAAGGACTAAGGTAAGATTGGATTTAGGATCAAGAAGTAATAGAAAAATTCTATCAAATTAAGTTAAAACTCTTTATGTAAATCTTTGATATAAATTTGTTAAATTCCTAATATGTTTGAAAATAAGAACCAGTTTAATAGTACATAATTAATCTTAAACATTGAGAAGTGGAAATTGTAAATGAAAGTTAAAGTTTATGGATAACAATCGATTTAAACCATTCCCTTCTTAATTATTCACTAAGACTAACACCTTATAGTTCTTTTAGGCCTAATGTGAATCTCCCATGGCAAGAACAAAGCATCAAGAGAGCCTATCTCACATATTTAGAGTAATTAAGGTCTTATACTTATACTTAGCCCTTGATGTGTTAGCTTAGGCCAATCTTAAGCTTATGCAACTTATTTTGACTCCAAATTGTGGGTTATACAATTCTTTTAGCCTATCTCTATAATCTCTTTAAGTTTTAAGGCGTAAATTTCATATTTCTAATTATAATAATTAAACTAAATCTATAATTAGATTTTTTTTCGTGAATTTTTATTTGATAAATGTTGCTTTTATAAATTCTATTATTTTTATTAGCAATTTTGTAGGTTATATTATTTGATATTTGTGACTTTGTTGAAAATTACGACTTATAAGATGTATGTTTTTTTAAAGTCTTAAATTGGCCATTTCCAAATAACCGAGGTCATACTTACTTAGTAATTGTAGAAGAAAGTAGAAGATTACTTAATATACATAGAAACTCGTTTAATAAATATAGAAGATTACTTAATAAATGTAGAAGCTTCTCTTTTTTTTTTTATAAATAATGTAGAAGCTTCCTTTAGTAATGTAGAAGTTGGACTTAATGAAATAGCTAGGATTTTAAAGAAATTTGGAAGTAAATATGTTTATGAGTGCACCTTACAAGGTGAATTAGGTAAGCAAACCTGCACTTTTGAAGATTAAAACTGTATTACTATTAGACCCTTGAGGACTCCCTAATATGCTAATATGTGTTTAAATGTGGTTGTTGTTATAGTGTATGGCAGTTAAGTATCCCCATAAGTTCATTTATTGTAAACTTTATACCTCGATGCATTATAACCTATTGGATGATTGCATACTAGTTGATGAATTTGCGTGATATTGTGTTAAGTGCAATAGTAGCTTAGCCTTGAGGCGCTACTGGTATATTGTGTATATGTCATACAAACCAACCATAGTTGATTTATGCATGTATTAGGTTAGTATGCCATAATATATGTATGTATGTAGTTGTTTATACATGCATATACATGAGCTTAAGAGTGCATGCTAGTCAAGAGTACAGCTAACATATGATATACTATGAGTAATGACCTAATGGTGACTATTTAGATAAATTTTAAGGGATTAAGGGTCTTATATTAGTAATTTTAAGACACAAATTTTATAGATTGAGATTTTCAAAAACATTGTCAACCTTTTACTAACTAGTGTATTGAATCATTTGTAGCAATAATACTAGTGAGTACCCACCACATCATTTCCTCAAGGAGAAGGGTCCGTCTAAGTACCAAATTTTAACTACTACTCTAATCCAAGCTAATTGAATAGAGAGTTAAGGAATTGCAATTGAAAATAAATGCAAGAGCAAAAACATAACAACTAATACAATAAACAAAGGCATAGGCTCTAGTAATAAGGTTGTGCCATTAAGATATCAGGTATGGTCTTCAAGTGGGTTTTCATGGAATTCACTAAGTTTAATCCCAAGTAGAGCATTTTACTCAACTATGTAGTGAAAAATCTCATCTCAATCTCAATTTCCTATATGATCAGCTAAACACTTACTTCTAATCATGAACTAAGTGTTCTAGCTCTAAAAATTAGGGGGTTTAACCTCTTCTCAATCTCATAACTTATCTTAATTCACTAGAATAGCATAAAGTATTGTGAACTCAATGAATCTCTACTCCCAATCTCCCTTAGGCTCATGGTTGTAAAAATCCATTCATCAATACTTTATAAAGTCATTGATAAAGGTAAAAACTTCCATAACTAATGTCCTCTAACTTTCATAATTAGGAAAATCCATTTAACTCTCAAAGGATTCTTATGACTAATCTCCTTTCAATCTCATAATCACAAAAACCCATTAAGAAAATCACATCAAGCACCTCAACAAGCTCAAATAGAGCATCAAAAATCCCAAATGAATACACATACCTATATTAAAACTATAACATTTCACTAACATCATTAGCATTATCACAAATCGACAAAAACACACTTAACAACTCGTGGTTTTAGCAATAACATAAAGAATAATTGCAAAAATAGCAGCAACTTCTATAGATAATTAAGATAATGAAACACTTAAATAAGAACAAGAGTATAACGAAGATCAAAGAGATAAACAAGCTAAAATCTTCTTCAAGTAACAAGAAGTATGCATGTAAATATCAAGAACAAATATCAAAAATCATAGAAATAGCAACAAAACAATAAAAACAACAAAGAGCTCGCAAAACTAAGCTAAAACATAAAGAAATCTTGATTATTGGTCTTTTCTACAAAAATGTGAGTATTTATTTAGACTACCAATCGATCGATAGATACATATAGGCTCCTTACTACTCCTATATTTTATGAAACATAGCATTTGAGGATTAGGGTTTTAGCTTAGATAAACCCTAATCCTAACTTCTACCAATTGGTTGGTAAGGAAGGTACCAATCAATCAGTATGATCGAATCCCTACTGGTAGCTTTTATTTACTTCATGTCCTCTCTTCCAAATCGATCGCTCCATTATTCATTTCATCCTTGATATTTCAAAGCATAACAATCGGTCAGCAGCCATGCTACTTAGTACCAACCAATCGATAAGCTTGACTCCAACACCTTCCTCTTCTAAGCTCCTTGAATTGAGTACTAAGGGCTACCAATACCATGATAGCCCCCATGCATCTACAAGCATAAGATAAAATTGATAAGATTTGATTGAAAATTGATTGTTTTTTACTTGTTCTTTGATCAATTTGATTCAAGTTAGTCCATTTCATGCATAAATTCAATTTTTGTGTGAATTTCCCTAATTTTCCTTATGTTTTTGCAAAAATGCAAGTATTAAAGTTAGAAAAATTTATTGGCAAAAAAAAAGTTAGGAAAATTTATGTATTTTGATCTGTAGAAAATGAGAGGACAAGCGTGCACTTCCTTTACACCCAGTTATAATTGGTAGTATGTCATCTAATTGAAAGCTCAAAGTTTGCATGCACTCAATTTAATACAAAAATTTTTAAAAGTAATGTTAAATTTGTTCTACTTGCAAATAATCGAATGCATACAAATCAAGAAACGTGTAATTAACTCAAGAATCAAAGTTTAGGAAAGTTAAAATTCTGTTTAGGTTAAGCTTAGGAAATTTGGAGTCAAGTCTAACATTCTAGCTAAATGAGAGATTTTGGTGTTTAATTGGCTAGTTCATATATATACTTCTTCCTTATTAGGCTCTTGAATATACTAATGCAATGCAAAAAGAGTGATCACTTAGTCATACCTTACTTCACCTCCTTGACTTTAGTATAATTTTCATTTCTTTCCCATTAGTTTCTTTTTGTATTTTCAATTTTTGAACTTTTTCTTTCTATTTTCTTTTTCTTTCATTTCATTTCTTTCTGTTTCAACTTCATTTTTCTTTTATAATAGGCTTACAATTTTCTTCGTAATGACTTTTGCTTAATTCCGATCATTTTTCTTTTCTTTTCTCAAACATTCATTATATAGTTGTCAGTGAACATTTAGGTAAAAGCCAGTACCTACTTTCATTCACAAGATATTAATAGACTACTCGATTCCTTAAAAAAATGGTGTATATAAATAGGTCATCTTCTGAAAATAAAAAAACCTAACACAAAACCAAAACATTTTCTTACTTCAAATCTCTAAACTACACTAATTAAGCATAACTAAATAAAGCAAAGATGCCATGAATTGATTATAAAGTATTTAAAAGTATTCATGACTGATTCACAAGGCTTTCAAAATTCAAGCCTTAATCACTTCCTTCTATTTTATTCATATAAACTTTATAAGAATAATAACATACTCGAAGTGAAATACATTAAGTGAAATGGAGCATGGCTCTAACTTTCAGAAAAATATCATTTTGTTACGTGCTTAGAAGGGATAACTTTGCATGTACAAATTCAATTATCATAGCCCAATCCAAACCACATAACCTTTTTAAGTTCATATCTACTATTCCTTACCCCTAACTTTAAGTTCAAAAACATATTCAGCAAATCAACACATTCAAAATTGAAAAGCAAAAGAGGAAAGGTTAGAACATAACTCCCCTGGTTTCTTGGTGTGTTCTAAGTTCTTAATTTCCTTTTGAATTTCTTTTTAGATAGTACCTTCAAATGACAAATTCAACCTTCCTTTATTTATTCATATGCACTTGCATAACATAAGAGAGACATAACTACATAGACTCTAAAATGAAAAGACTTAGATATATGCTAAACAAAAATGATAAGGAGAGATGATGGGTTAGGAAGCCTTCTGCCAAGCGCTTGTTGTCAAGCCTTCAACTTAGCTTTTCAACGTTCACTTTCATGATGGATCCTCCAAATATGTAATTCTTTTCACCTCTTCTTCTTCTTTTTCCTCAAAAAAGGGTTTTAGCAAGTAATATCCTAATTATTATGTATGGCCCTATCCACTTTGATTGAGGCTTACTAGGGAATAACCTTAAGTGAGCGTTATGTAGAAGAATCTTCTATCCCACTTGGAAATTCTTGTAGAGTATTTTCCTGTCATGCTACTTTTTGATCCTTTCTTTGTAGATTCGAGTATTTTCAAAGGCTTCATTCTTAAATTCTTTCAATTCATCCTAAAGCATTTAATGATCTCCTACTAAGCTTCCATCAAAATTCGGGAATTTTATAGCCCAATATGCTTTATGTTGGATTTCAACCAGGAGGTGACAAGTTTTTCCGTAAACTATTCAATAAGGGGACATTCATATAGGATTCTTGTAAGCTGTTCTCTAGGCCCAAAATGCATTATCTAACTTAGATGCCCCACCCTTTCTTAAAGCACTAACAATTTTCTTTAGAATATGTTTTAATTCTCGAATCAATAATTCAATGTATTCACTTGTTTAAGGATGATATGGTGATGCAACTTTATGTTTAACCCTATACCTAGCCAATAAATTCTCAATTTATTTATTATAGAAATGTGTTTTCCCATTGCTGATTATAGCTCTTAGTACACCAAAACTTGTAAAGATGTTAGTCTTGAGAATCTTGAGGACATTCCTAAAATCACTAGTAAGTACAGCAACTACTTCCACCTATTTAGAGACCTAATCCATTGCCACCAAAATGTACTTATTTGACAAGGATGTAAGAAAAGGTCCCATAAAATTTATACCCCATATATAAAAAATCTTGACTCCAAGAATTCCCTATTGTAGCATTTCATTTCATCTTGATATTACCCGTTTGTTGACATCGAGGACATTTCATCACATATGCCTTACAATCAATAAATATAGTAGATTAGTAAAATCAGCATTGTAAGATTGTTGCTATTGTATGATACGTGCCAAAATGCTTACTCGTAGGCTTCATATAGCAGTGGGTGATAATATCCTAAGATTTTAGTATGGCTACACAACACCTTATAACTTGATCTGCATAGTACTTGAACAAATGTAGGTCTTCCCAAAAGTAATTTTGTACTTATTTCAAAAATTTCCATCAGTAATTGTAATTAAGATAATATGATATAACCCCTCTAACCAGGTAACTGACAATGTCTACATACTAAGGCCATTGAGTCAAACTAGCCACATGTAGCTACATATCTAGAAAACTCTCTAGGATTGGCTGATCACTTTTACTAGTTGTGATCCATGATAGATCATTTGCCATTGGGTTCTCACTACCTCTTCTATCTTTGATGTATAGATTAAATTCTTATGGTAAGAGAACCCAACCAATTCGCATTTGATTTGTTCAATAGATTTCAAGGCTACATGATCAGTATATATTATCACCTTAGATACTATCAAGTAAGATCGTTACTTATCACATGCAAACACCATAGCAAGCAATTCCTTTTCTAGGGTTGCATAGTTTCTTAGGGCATCGTTAAGGATTCTACTTTCATAGTAAATTGTTTAGAAGATCATATTCCTCCTTTATCTTAGGACTACTCCTACTGTTATATTGCTTAAATTACACGAGTCTAAATGGTAACGTCCAATTAGAGGCTACAATAATTGGTGCAATTACCAACTTCCCCTTTAATGTCTTGAATACTTTTATGCAATTCTAGTCAAAATCAAATGGTACATCTTTGCTAATAAAGCACAAAGTGGTCTTGAGATCTTAGAGAAGTCTTTTTTGCCCAGCATGTCCAAGAAAACTTCGAATGCCTTTCACATTGCTAAGTGGAGGTAGCTTAGTAATTACCTCCACCTTCGTGTTATCCACCTCTCTTCCCTTCTTAGAGATCTTATGTCCTAACACAACCCCTTATTGTACCATAAACTAACATTTCTCCTAATTAAGCATTAAGTAAGTCTCCTTACACTACCTCAAGACTGTTGTCAAATTCTTAAGGCATTTCTCAAATGCACCTCTATCGATTGAGAAATCATCCATGAGCACCTCAATCCCTTTTTCAGTCATATCAAAGAATATAGACATCATACGTGGCTGAAACATTACAAAGTCCAAATGGCATCCTTTTAAATGCTAAGGATCCATATTAACATGTGAAAGTGGTTTTTTTTTTTTTTTATCTTCGAGTACTACCGGGATTTGATTGTATCTGAAATATCAATCTAAAAAGCAATAATACTCATGCCCTACTAATCATTCAACCATCTAATCTAGGAAGGGTAAAGGAAAACGATCCTTTCAAGTGGCATCATTCAACTTATAGTAATCGATGCACATTCGCCATCATATCATAGTCTTAGTTGGAATAAACTCATTTTTTTTTTAATTTTTCACCAATCATTCCTCCCTTCTTTCAAACCACTTGAACAAGACTTACCCATTTACTATATTGTGTAGATTATCCCTGCATCTAAAAGTTTCACTACTTTCTTTTTCAATAATTCTTGTGGAGTAAGGATAAGCCCCCTCTATGGCTAAATAGTAGCTTGTACTTTGCTTCAAGGAGAATCCTATGAGCGCATAGTGATGGGTGGATGCCATATATGTCTACTATCATCCAACCAATAGCCCATTTTATTTCCCTTTAATATCTATAACAACTTCTCCTATTTTTCCTTTATTAAATTAAAAGCTACTATCATAGGTAGAGTGATATGTTATGCCAAGAACTAATAAGGGTGGTTATATCAAGGTGGATTCAAACCTATACAAGATTTAAAATATAGATGGGTAAAGTGAAGTGAACAATCGAGAGCTAGCTCTGGACATGACTCACCACAACCACTCTCATATGCAAGAGCTAGTTCGATATGATGCACAAGTATTTAATGAGGTAGCTTGCCACTTAACCTCACTTAAGGGATAGGATAAGAGTTAAGGGGAGCAAAGTGCCCTTAGACAAGTGAGCACAAATTACAAAGGAAATATTCAAGTATATTGATGATGGATGATGATGATTGTGGCTTACACTTCAAGGGGTTATTTATACTCGAAATTCTAAGGCAACTATTACATTAGAAGAAGCTACCAAAATGGGCATTTTACTTAAAAGCGGAAAATGACTAAAAGGAATATACATGAAAAGGACAAATTTGTAATATATAAAGAGAGAGAATATCCGGCTTCTACCCATACTAATACAGATGTTAGTGAACACGTATTACGATTGGAGTGGATATGGTTTAATTGGGAAAAACTCAAAATGAGATTAGATAGGTCGACTCTTATTCAAGTTAGTACAAAGACCTCGGGTATTATAGCTCGGAGTCAAAGTGATGTTGTTAAAAGAATTGGTTAAACTGTTGGAGAGGTCGCTTGGATCTCCATTAAGTTGGCATTATGTGACTAAGGTCAATGTGTACGGTTCAAAATAAGTGAAGATCCCTAAAAGGTCAAGTCCTATCAATAGCTTGAAATCCTTGGCACTCAAACAGGCAATGACAATTTATCGTACCATGATCTATAAAACTTAAGCTCAAACTCGAGTGTAGGGTCTAGTTTGCGTAATCTTATTATCCTCTCCAGCTTGATTGGATTTATGATCAAATCTGGATGGCCCTCTAGCTAAATTTCTTCTTAAAGGTGATATGGACTCAGGTCAGCAATGTTAAACATGTTGGATACTCCATAATCCTTAAGTAATGCTAGCCGATATGCCTTATCGTTGACCTTCTAGAGTATGTTGAATCATATAACTCGAGTAGAAAACTTATTCTTGCTCTTCTTCCATAATTGTTCTCTACTCAAATGCAATCAACTAAATTAAAGGCCTAAAATTGCCTTGTCCTCCTTCAATGTCCCTTCTATTTTAATTTCTGTACAACTCAGTCCAACTATTCAATAACCTTTTGGTAAATCTTGTGGGGATTTTAAGCTTGATCTCTATCCCTCAAGTCTTCTTGGTCGAATGCTGACATTGGTATATCGTCAAGGAATAGCTTTGGGTTGAAACCATAGATGACTTCAAAAGGGGTTTGAGCCATAATACTATGGACAAATTGCTTGTAAGCAAACTTAGTTATGGGCAAGCAAACATCCCAATTAATCAAGTTCTTTCCCGTAGTAACTTAAAGTAGAGAATCGAAGGCACAATTGATGACCTTGGTTTGGCCATCATTTTATAGATGATGGGAGGTACTAAAGAGCAGTTTAGTTCCTAACCAATGCTAAAGTGTCTTCTAAAAGTAGCTCAAAAAATTTGGATCATTATTAAAGACTTTATCCCTTAGCACATCATGTAACTTAATGAAAAGAAAGAGAAAATTAATAGTCGTAGCACATTAGTTTTAGTGTAGGGCACAAAGTGTGTCATATCCTGGCTTGGCACAAAATACACCATTACATAAGAATACCTATTAAAAAACTTAACTCAACCTGCTCATTTATCAAAAGATAACATTGTTTACATGATAAAGGAGTTCCTACATTACAGTCCAGTCGAATATTCTACGACAACTTATGTGTATAATATAATATTTACATCAAAACATGAACTAGCTTTTTCCTTTGTCATCTTCACAATAATAGGATTCCTAACTTAGTACAAGTTCCATACAAAAGTCGCTAACTCCGACTCACACTCTCAGTACATATATCCTCCCTTAGTGTTGGGTCCTTCATGGTGTAGTTAAATTAAGGATAAATTATTTTATTCCCTCAGCTACTGAAGTTAAGTGAGAGTGGATAACAAACAATATAATATAGACAATATTGCATATCACAACTAAAACATTTTAACCATAACCCACAGGTTCAACTTCTCATATGCATTCGCCCAACAAGGCATTTATTGCTAGCAATGCAGTATGCTATGCTCATGTATGTAGCATGCATCAGTACCGATATCCTATGCCCTTCTAATCTTCATCCGGTTAGTTGACATAACCAAGCATCTGGATACAACATCTAGGAACCTAAGGCAACAAGAAGTTACTTGGGAGTAAGACCCTTACCAAATTAGACTATACATTGTAGTAGTCTACCAATATCAAAAAGAGCAATAAGGAGTTACTTAGGAGTAGGACTCCTAACTTTACTTTACAAAATTAGACTACATACTGTAATTATAAGCCCTACAATCAGCCACTCAAAGTTTCGATCAACTGAAAGATCCGATTAAGCCTAAATTATAAGTAAAGCTATAAATATTAGTAAAAATGATCCCGTAAGTTCGAATTTAAGAAAATAAGTAATAAAATAAAAGAATATAAAAATTCCAAATTTTAAGTATATAACTCGTTATTTATTGAAAATGTGTAAAATGCATTTCGATAATTAATAAATCGCTAGAGATAAATTATATGTATACTAAAAATCATAAAATAACCTAAATAATATTTAGGAATATTTATTTATACTATATATGAATTTATATATAAGTAGAAATACGCATAATTACTTAAAATATGCGAAATGTGCTAAAATAATACTAAATAATTAAAGAAAATTCATAATTAATTAAGGAAAAATAAAAAAATACAAGAAAAATGAGGAAATATCTAGAAATGAGGTGTAGCAATCTAGAATTGAAGAAACAAAATCAACCAATTAAAATGCAACAAATAGAAAGTGGAAAAAAGAAGAGATAAGGTAGTTGTCTAATCAAATTAATGCACAATAACTTCCTTAAAGCTCTATAAATAGCAAGAAAATTTCAGAAGCTCATTTGGTCAGTTTGGAGAGCGAGAAAAATAGAGAGAGGCGAAATTGAGAGAAAAATTAAGGTTAGGAAAAAAAATAAAAAAAACTGTGCAATTAGGGTCATAAAGGAGAACCAACACCAGACAAGCAGCTGGGAGTGGACAGCCACCACCACCACACGGTAGTAATAGCGCCTAGACTGGCCGATAAGGCTACGGCGGCTGGCGGTGGCCAGAGCCATCTAGACCGGTAAGTTCAATTTTTAGCCCCGATTTTGTGTAATTTTGTAAAAAATAGTAAATATTTTTAGAAAATTATGAATTTTTTTTCTAGAATATTTTTGTATGTAGTTTTTAGGAAAAATATTATTTTGATGAAAATATATCCCATGATATATGGTCCTTAAGAAATCATGCAAAACTGAGTATATTTCGTTTAGAAATAAATGACCTTATGAGTGTAATTTTGAATTCAAAATTTTTGTGTAAACTACTTAGATGATATAGAACAGTGTTATGAAGCCCATTTTCAAAAATTAATTTTCAAAAATTTTAGATAATTTTTAGGCCTTAAAATGAGGCATAAAATGGGTAATTTATGGTTAATTAAGTAATTAAATGGTTAATTATTGATTTAGTGAATAATTATATGTTTTAGGATATTGAAATCTAATGAAATATGATATTTATAGCATTTAGGGTGTTAGATGTAATTATTAGGTTAATTATGTAGTAAATGAGTAATAGGAAAAAATAGTAAATTTTAAGTTAATTTTGTAAATTAGGGTAATTAGGTGTAAAATCTGATTTAGAATGAATTTAGACACTTTGAAATGATAATTGATGTTGGGAGATGGTAATTAGAGTAATAGAAATATTAGATGTGCATTATATACATAATGGTGATAATACATAATATGTAATTATTGGAAATATAATAAATAGAAAATATTAGGATAAAAATTGATATTATATAAATAATAGGGATATATAATAAANAATGGGTAATTTATGGTTAATTAAGTAATTAAATGGTTAATTATTGATTTAGTGAATAATTATATGTTTTAGGATATTGAAATCTAATGAAATATGATATTTATAGCATTTAGGGTGTTAGATGTAATTATTAGGTTAATTATGTAGTAAATGAGTAATAGGAAAAAATAGTAAATTTTAAGTTAATTTTGTAAATTAGGGTAATTAGGTGTAAAATCTGATTTAGAATGAATTTAGACACTTTGAAATGATAATTGATGTTGGGAGATGGTAATTAGAGTAATAGAAATATTAGATGTGCATTATATACATAATGGTGATAATACATAATATGTAATTATTGGAAATATAATAAATAGAAAATATTAGGATAAAAATTGATATTATATAAATAATAAGAATATATAATAAAACTGATAGAAAACTTAAATTTATATAATTATATGAAAAATGTAAAAATTTCTCACATCAAGAGTAAATTCAGTACACTAATAAGGATTTAAGTATATCGGGTAAAATAAAATACTGACTAAAAGTAATGATGGTATTTAGGATATCTAGAAGTAATTTGATTAATTTCACATTATGAGTTGAAATGAATTTCTAGGGTTCAGGTATAAAACAGTACTTAGAAATCGAATTAAAACCTAATTTAGAAATCGAATTAAAACCTAATTTAGAAATCGATGCGGAAACCAAACCCAAACCTAACCCCAAACCTAAAATAATTGTAAAAGACTTAAGACTTAGATAATTATGTATATTAAACCCTAAACAAAACATAACAATAAGCGTTATAGGATAAAACAAACCTATAATAATTATATGAAAAACTAAAACCACGTTTGTATTATAGGGATGATCGGCGATGGCCTGACCAAGTCGAACCTCAAGTGAGTAAACAAAGAGTCGAGGTAAGTTGGGATTAATACAATGCTGTATTTTGGAGACTTGAGATTATGCTTGGTTGTGCTTGTTATATAGTTGGTTGTGTACCTGTGCTTGATTATGAGTAATGCTATGATTCTGTTTGTTGTTCTGGCTTGTATTTTATGATTTATATGAAATTATTAATCACCCTAAACTGGACCTAATCAAATATACAACTTGTAATCATAATCGGACCTGCATGGCAACCCATTAAGGGAAATCTAGGATTCTCCGGCCAAATACTAACCCCTTCAAAAGGGATAGTGCAAGATTGCATAAGGGTCCCCTCTTCATCCTTAGTCGAACTAAGTAACAGGAGAGGAAGTCGTAGCGAGGGTAAATTCAATGGTTCGAAGGTAGTCGCAGGAGGAGCGGTGTCTCCATTGCACAAGCCTGGGTTTAGTCGTGAGCTATTGTATTAACGGCAACTCCTTAACCCGGATTAGAACAGGCACAATTTCTCTAATCTCACGATGGGCCTGACAACGTCATGCGATGGCATTTGCTTGAACATGCATTACACCTAATAAGTTGGTTGATAACTTTGTTATGTTTATGGTATAGTTTTAAGTCCTCCATCCTAACTTACTGAGTTATGATTGCTCACATCCCTATAGATGCCATGCAGGTGATGGCTAAGAAGCGGCATACAACTACTCTGAAGCTAGCAAATGCTGGATCCTAGGGAGTGAGGAAAAACATTTGAAGAACAAGCATATATTTTTAAGGCCTAATCTTTTATTTTAAAATTTTTCATTTCTGAATAATGTAATAACTAGGAAATATATTACGGAGAAATATTGTAAACGTTAATTGTAATAACTAAAGTTCAGTGTATATATATATTTTCTCACTTTCTTAGGTAAATGATTTGTTTAAATTACAAACTGTTTATTTCAAAGTGAGTTAGTCATAGACACCTTGTATATATCAGTTCTAGAATAACGGTTGTAAGGCCAACTTCTATCTAAGAATGGTTTACACGGCGGGGCTATTACGACTCTACCGCTTCCGAGCATGACAGTAGTTCACTAAATCAAATTGGTAATATTACCAAATTAGACTACATATTGTAGTCTACCAAATTTGACTATCAAAATAGTCACAATGTTTAAGCAGTGCAATCTATATGCTTCCAAAAACCTAGTTCATAAAGCCATGCTTTTTCCATGATCACATGGAAGGCTCATTTTGAAAATTCTGACCCAAAGGTCCCTTCTTATGCTATGCCATGCCATGACATGCAATGACAACTTAAGTATATCACTTAACATAACCAATCTTTCAACTTTATTCAACCTAGTGATTTGATTCTAGTTTTCGAACTCTCCCTGACAGAATTCTAATATCTCACTTAGGTGAACACCTAGAAGATTGAGTTAACAATCACTCAACTTCTGTGATTAACAAAATCAATCGTAAGGACAAATCATGACCCAACATAACGGCATAATAGTTTAACTAGGATATAGTTACTGTCATTTAAAATCACCACATCAGCATCTACTATAATAGCATATTAATTCATCCAAAATATAGCCATATTCAATCAACACAACATCAAACAAGACACAGTATTATAAGTAGTAATATATCTACTCCAAGCATAGGTTAGATCCACTTACCTACATTTCGTAATAGCACAAAATCCTAAACCCCACTACATGGTCCTTCCTTACTTATCACACCTATGAAAACATAAACATGGTTTCTAAGTTAACTACCAATTGAACCCAAATTCTTATAAACTTTCTCTACTACGTCTTTAAACTTCATTTAACCATATCATACTCATTCCTTATCCGATTTTAGTAAACTTTATATCATTATGATCATTATTTTGAGTACTATTAAGATATCTTAAGAATCATGATTAATCAATATTGCCAAATGTCTAAAAATATGCTTTTATATTACCGATTCAATCATATGTTAATATAACTTTGTAATTATCTCAAATAAACCCTAAATCTAAATTAAAATCATAAAATTCCTCATTTCCTGAGCTAATCAGCATTCATTGTGTACCTAAAAATATTAATCCTTTACATATTTAACAAATATCACATTAGTACTAATTACTATATCATATATTAGGCTAATATATTAATTGTTATCATGAAAATACATAATAAATAGCGTATGATCCCAATTAATTTCATGAAAAATTCTATAGACTCACAAAAATATTTAGTTTAATTATTGACCATGAATTATACTAAACTAGCTATTATCTATTTTTATGAAAATAACGATTTTAACTCAAAATTAGTGAAAATTAAGCAAATAAATGAATTTAGTCACAAGATAAAATTCAAGTGTCCCAAACATCATTATGAACTTCTAGAATCATAATACATAAGGCTCATACTTTGATTTTATTAAAAACTAATTAATTTAATAAAACAGCTAAATTGCCAATCTTATCCAAAATAATTACAATAAATAGTAAACATAATTATTTAAAAAAATTATTGTTACTAAAATTAAATACATATATTAAGTATATTACAAACCAATTTTCATAATTAAATAACATCATTTGCTATTTTTAGAAAATTTACAAAGTTTCTGTTGGAATTTTGGTTCACCTGAATCGATCACCTTCGACCAAGCTCCTCTAGTGATCATTTCTTTAACCCCAAATGGCCACTATAACAAGACTCCTATAACCCTTTAAATCGACATGATTAGATTCCACCCTTGATTTTCCCTTATTTTTCTTTTTTTTTTTTATTTTTTCCTAATTTTCTTGTTCGATTTTTCTAGTGCTTCTAAATTTCTAAAATAACAAAATGAAGTACAGAAGGCCTATTTATAGTATTAGGTGTGATGACATGTCAAAAAGTGGGTGCTATGTATCAAAAATCTAAAAATCCTTAATGTCCAACTTTGTTAAGTGTCATTTCCTTATTTTTTTAGCTTTTGACTCATCATCCAAATTGATCCTAAGCTGCCACGTAGGTATGCTGACTCATCCTTTCATTTTTTTATTAATTTACCTTATTTTAATAATAATTTATTATTATANATGGCTACTACAATAGAACTTTAACACCCTATTGAACCAGCGTAAACCAGATTGTGCTCTATTTTTGTCCTATTTTTCTTTTTATTTTCTAATTTTTTTCTAAATTTTTCCTATCCAAATTTGGTTTGCTAAAATGTCTAATATTTGATATTGAGTGTCTATTTATAGATTTGGAGTCAGTTAGGTTGATGAGTCACCGCACCACATGTCACTTTCCTAGCTTAAGTATCAATTTTATATTTATTCCCATTGTTAGGTGTCATTTTCTTAAGTTGGGGCTGTTGACTCATCACTCCAAATTTATCCTAGGCTACGACATCATGCTTGGGTGGTTTGGTGACTCATTAAGTTAGTTTTTAATTAGTTTTCCATTATTTTATATTATTTACCTTATTTTATAATTTATCTATATGTAAATACATGTATATTCTATGTAAATACATGTATATTATATATAATTTAAATTCATTTATTATTTTTATAAGTTAAATAACTTATATCTAATATCTCACTATATCTAAAATCTCAAATTTTACGATTATCGGTTTTATCGATAAATTAATATTTTTCTTAAATTAATATTTTTATATAGCTTATTTTGAGAAATTGACTATACTAAAATTACTTTGCCTAACTTTTCTAACTTTACTGTTAAATTTAAAATAAAACAAATAACTTAATATGGCACCCTAAATTTAGGGGCTCAGATCCTAGGATTATTGAACTAGCTCGAAATCTTGGAGTGTTACAAAGTGTTCCATCTTGTTGAATCTACCTACGATGACCATTATAGAGTCTTTGGCTCAAGCCATTCTAAGGAGGCCAAGAACAAAGTCTATGCTTAATTCAATCTAAGTTTTGGTTGGGACGAGTAAAGGAATTACTCTCCCTTGCTCCACATAGCTCTTTGCTATCCTAAAGGTCGTGTACCTTTGCACAACTCAATGAACATCTCTTTTCATCTTAAGGTAGAGGAACCATGTCCTTAGTAACTCAAAAGTTCTTTTCTCTCTGAAGTGTCTAGAGAGTCATCCACCATGGGCTTCCCTTACCAACAATTCCCTCAAGGAACAGGTTAGCATTGGCCACCCAACAATACCTTGGAATTTCTCCCCATTAACTCTAAGTCCTCCTCCACTTACTACAAATCCTAAAAAGATAACCTCATCTTGGCAAAAATTGCATGACTTCAAATTTTCGAAGAGCTTCTTAGTTTAGAGAACCTTGAAGACAGTTCAAAGATGATTAACATGGCTAGGTAGGTCAAGGTTATATACTAAAATGTCATCAAAATAAATCACAACAAACTTCCTAATCAAGTCCTTTAGCATAAGATTCATTAATCTCATAAAGGTACTTGGCATTAGATAGGCCAAACAGCATAACTAACCACTCATACAATCTATGCTGAGTCTTAAATGCCATTTTCCACTCATCCCCTCACCTCGACCTAATTTGGCTATATCTTGGTTTGAGGTCAATCTTGCTTAATACATGTGCTCCATGTAACTCATCTAATATGTCATCAAGCCAAGGAATGGGGTAACAATACTTTATTGTAATTTTGTTAATAACTTAGTTGTCCACACACATTCACCAAGTGCTAGCCTTTATTAGCATAAGTAATGTCGAGACTTCATAGGGGCTTAGGCTTTCTCTCACATATCCTCTCTCCATCAACTCATTGACTTACCTCTTTAGTTCGATAACCTACTCAAGGTTCATCCAATAGGTTAGCTTATTGGGTAAGGGAATACCTAGCATCAACTCAATTCATTATTCTATCCCTTAGAACGGTATAATCCCTTGGGTAATTAGGAAATCAGTCAGCAAATTACTCAACAACTTCCAAATCTCTTCAAGCAACTCAACTTGCTCTTTCAACCCTAGTATTCTATACACTAACAAGAAGATTGACATATCTAATTTCATGACTCTCTTAGCTCAAATCAACTAAGGACAAGAGTCTTCTTAGAACCTTAAGTAACTTAACTTGCAACTTACTAACTTAGCTTAGGGTCATTAGGTTCAAGGTAACCTTCCTTCCATTTTTCTCAAAAGCATAAGTGTTCTATAGCCGTCATGTATGACCCTCTAATCAAACAACTAAGGTTAACCCAATAATACGTGCAATGCACACATAAACAAAACGTTACAAAGGAGTTTATCTAAGTAGTTTCCTATAAAGATCAACAAAAGTACTTGTTGAGATAGGTGAAGTACACCTTTCTCATTCAGCTAATATAAATTGTATAGCCTCGGGTGTGATAAGGTCGGTAGTTTGAACTAAGTCAACAGACACAACGTTAATGTAGCTTTTACTATCCACAACCAATGTACAAACTTGGTCCCTGACTTTACAAGTGATGTGGAACAAATTCTCTTGTTGTTCATCCTTAGAAGATGGCTCTAAACTCATAGCGTGAAGACAACTAGAGTTAACTTCTCTAAGTCCTTCACTAACACTTCCTTCTCAACAAGCTCATCACCATCCTTCCTAGTATTCTTTTATACTTCAACCTTCTCTTCAGGCTTTTCATCCATGCTATTCACTTCAAAGGTTAGGACTTCTTCATTTATGACCATAGTACGATGGTTGGAAAACTAAGAGGCCATGTGTCCATACCCTTAGCATTTGAAGTGCTTAATCTCATTGGTCTTTCTTCTTAACGTCTAACTTTTCTCAAACCTCTTGCGAGACCTCCTTTTTAGAAGGTCAGCTCTTATGATCAAGATAGATTTAATTCACCATATTTAACTAGCCGCTAGTTTAAGTTCGACTTCTGCTTAATATAGGTCGGTTATTCAAAACAGGTTGTTTCAATAGAGTTAGACTAGTCTACTCCTCTTTATCTCTCTACATACCGGCTAGGCTTTATGGCTTCATCAAGTGTCGTATATTGTTGGAGCTCAATAGCATCTCAAATCTCGTATTTCAAGTTCATAAGAAACCTCAAGATAATTCGGGCTTCTAGCTCATTAGTCTCACAATGGATCATAAGCATCTAGAATTCTCACACATACTCATCTATAGTACAACTTCCTTACTTAAGCTCATGCAACTAAGTAAAAGTATCTTACAACTATGAGTCTAGTATAAGCTATTCTCTCATTGCCCTCTTCATTTCTAGCTATGTCTTGATCTCATGATATACTTCTTACCTTCTCATTGCTTGAAATTCACCCACCACATGGCAGCATATATTAAGAACTTTAAGGCAGTTACTCTAACCTTGTCGTAGTTTTCGTATTGACAATAATAAAAAATTCTTTCAACCTTCTCCTACTAATCAAGGTACTTGTTAGAATCCCCTATGCCACTAAAGGTCAACACCTATAACTTCACATGATTCACAGGTTATGGTATATGAGCTTGCTCTTCTACTTCATATTACTCCTTATCTCCTTCTTCCCCCACATCCTCCAAACTAATCCTTCTTTGGGCAAGTTGTTGTTATCCTCTACATTGAACTTGCCAAGTTAAGAACTACCTTTGGTTATGCCAAGCTTCATACCTAGCATCTCCACCAATGGGAACAACTCGAAGAGCATTATGACAGACCTCAGTTGATCAAGCAATGACCAACTCACGAACTATACAAGTCAACTTCATGATCATTGTAGCTATCTCATTGAAACACTCATCTACACTCTTGAGGCTATTTAGTGTTTGACATTCACGGTATAGAATGCCACTTTTATTATTACCTACTGCGGCATTTACATTTAAGTGAGTCATCTTCTTTAATACCAATCTCAACTAACCAATTACAGAGATTTTAGATGTTGGTAAGTGCTCTATTTCATTGGTTCAAAAATAGAGTGTAGCAAAGCCTACTTTTGAACACAACGAAATACCCTTCATAACTTCGCATAGCTACTTATGATGACTATAATTACTAGACAACCTTCATTCACTCAAAACACCAACACACAACATAGCTACAACTTCTTACAGAACACATGACGAAATAACTCACTCTCACGAACCTTTGCTCTCATATTAAGATGACATGCTACACCAAGAACTAATAAAGGCTACTATATCAAGGCGGGTTCAAACTTGTAGAAGATTTGAAATATCGATGGGGGAAGTGAAGTAAGCAATCGAGAGTTGGCTTTAGATATGACTCACTAAAACCACTCTCAGATCAAGAGTTAGCTTAATATGATGTACGGGTAGCTTATAAGGTCAATCACTACTTAACCTTGCTCAAGGGATAGGACAAGGGTTAAGAGGAGCAAAGTGCACTTAGAGAAGTAAGCACAAATTTTAGAGGAAATATCAAGTATATTAATGATGGATGATGATGATTGCAGCTTACACTTTAAGGAGGTATTTATACCTTGAATTCTAAGGCAATTATTACATTATAAGAAGTTACTAAAATGGGAATTTTACCTAAAAGTGGAAAAAGACTAGAAGGAATATACACGAAAAGGAAAAATTTGTAACATATAAAGAGAGAGAATATCTAGATTCTATCCATAATAGTACGGATGTCAAAGGATAAGTGTTACGGTTAGAGTAAATGTAGCTTCACCGAGTAAAACTCAAAATGAGATTAGATAGGTTAGTAGCTCTTGATTAGGTTAGCATAAAGACCTCCGATATTATAGCTTAAAGTCAAAATGTACTATTAGAAGAGTTGGCTGAATTGTTGAAGTTGTCCAGATCTCCATTTGCTTGACATTACATGATCAAGGTCAATGTGTATGGTTCAAAACAAGTGAGAACCTTGGGAAGGTTAGGTCTGGTCAGAAGCTTAGAATCCTTGCACTTAAATTGATGTAAACCGTAATCAAGAATAGACAAGGTCAATTGTTGGATGGGTCAGAGCTTGCAAAAAACCCGGAGGAAATAACGAGGAATGGTGTGAAATAGGATGAATGCGAATAAAAAAGTAAGCAAAACCTTCGAATAGCTCCAATGTATATGACGCACCAATGGAACTTTTAAAGACTCACGGCACAATTCGATATGACACACGAATCAGTCCGATAAGGTTACTCACCACTTAACCTTGCTTAAAGGTTAGGATAAGAGTGATGCCGAGAGTAAACAATCAATGTTTACACAAAGAAGAAATACTTAAAGTGTATTGATGATAATTTGAATTCTAGCTATAAGTACAAGGATATTTATACCTGTAAGTTAAGGCAACTTGTCCAAAAAGGGCATTTCCTAAGGAAGTAATGTATAAGATACAAAGGGTAAAAATGAATATATAAGGAAAACAATCATTGGTGCAATAGATTCTATACATGATACTATACACGTGGTAATGCTACATTGATAAGACTGTTAGAAGATGTGGACAGAAAGTATAAACAACTTGCTTGTTTAAGTAACGGTGGCTTAGTCAACCTAGAACCTATCTATCTCGACTTCTAAACAAAGAAGATGTTGAGTTATTGGATGGGTCAAGCGTGAGTGAGTATTCTTCAATTCAACACACTATAAAGAAATGGGAAATCATTCAGCTCGGCATGAAGGGTGACTCGGTAAAGAAGTATTTGGCCTTAGTAGGGGTCAACTAAAACAAAAGGATTCATCTTGCCAATCCTTCTAATCCTTAGGCTTGGCTATGGGTCAATGATCTAGTAACCTGATTCCGATCATCCCCTCTAGGTTATTTTAGATTTGGGAACAAATCTAAATGGTCCTCATTCAATTCTCCATCAAGGTGATACAAACTGAGGTTAGCAATGTTGAGGGCATTAGAAACCCCATATTCCTCAAGCAATTCCAATCTATAGGCATTATCATTGATCTTTTGGAGGATTCTAAAACGTCCTTCAGCTCTTGTAGATAATTTGTTCATCCTCTTGTTCGGGAGTCATTCCTTACTGAGGTACAACCATACCAAGTCTATTGGCTGGAATTGTCTAGTCATCCTACCCTTTGTCTTTTCTCATATTTTGTTGGCTACTTAGTTAATGTATAAAGTGACTTTATCATAAATGTGCTAAAGGGATTGTACTCTAGCCTTCGTGTCAGGGCCCTCTTGCACGAGTACAGGTATAGGGGTGTGATTGAGAGGCAACTCAAGATTGAAACCATAGATTGTAGGCGAACTCGACCACTGGCAAGCAAGCATCCTAATCAGCCGACTTCTTTCCTACTGCAGCTCGAAGCAATGATCCCAAAGTGTGATTAACCACATCTATTTGGCCATTAATTTAGGGGTGACAGAAAGTATTGAATAGTAGTTTGGTCTACATCCGATGGTATAAGGTCCTCCAAAAGTGGCTCAAGAACTTTAGATCCCTATTGGAGATTACGCTTCTCGATACGCTATGTAACCATACAATCTCCTATAATAAAAGAGATGCAATAACCAAAGCATCGTTAGTTTTTTAGCAAGGTACGAAGTGTGCTATTTTGCTAAACCGATCTACAATGACCATTATAAAATCTTTGCCTCAAGTAGTTCGTGATAGTCCGAGAACAAAGTCCATACTCAATTTAGTCCACGGCTTTGTCAAAACAGGTAAAGCCATTACTTTCCCTTACTCAACTTGGAACTTAGCCCTCTTACATACAGCACGGCTTTTAACAACTCGATGCACATCTCTGCTCATTCTCGGCCAGAAGAAGTGACCATTAAATAGTTTGCAAGTCCTTCTTTCTCCAAAATGTCCAAAGAGTCGTCCATTGTGGGCTTCCTTGATCAATAGTTCCCGTATTAAACAGGTCGACACGTACAATTTTCTACCTCGGAACAAGTAACCATTGTCTACATGATACTCATCCACTGTCCTTCCATTAGTGCTTACATGATTATGTATCCAAAGTGTGGATTCTCAAAATACTACTCTTTGATACTTGTAAACCCAAACAACCCAGCCTGCAGTTCAGTTAAAATCGCATATCTCCTTGAAAGAGCATCTGCAACTACATTGCTCTTTCACTGCTTGTATTTAATCACAAAATTGAATCTGTTAAAGAATTCAACCTACTTAGCTTGCTGCTTTGATAACTTCATCTGACCTCGAAGGTACCTCAACAGTTCATGGTCAGTAAATATGACAAATTCTCTCAATAGTAAATAGTGCTACCATACTTGCAGTGCTTGAATCAGTGCCAAGAGTTCCTTGTCATATACGGAGTAATTCAACTATGGTCCTTTAAGCTTCTCACTACAAAAGGTAATTGGTTGGCTTCCTACATTAGGATAGCACTTATCCCAATGCCTAATGCATCACATTCTAACTCAAATATTTTCTCGAAATCAGGTACAACCAACACCAGGGTAAAGGTTAATTTTTCATTTATCTTGGCAAAGCTCCTCTCCTCCGTTTCTCTCCATCGAAAGTCGATGTTCTTCTTCATGAGCTTAGTAAGTAGTATAGCAAGGTGAAGGTACTAAAATTCTTAATGAACCATTTGTAGAATGAAGCCAATCCATGGAAACTTCTAACATTGGCACAAGTAATAGGGATCGACCACTCTACAATTGCTCAGATTTTTTCGCCATCCACACGTAAGCCTCCTCCACCGACTACGTAGCCCAAGAATACCACTTCCTCTTGGCAAAAGCAACACTTTTTGAGATTTCCAAATAATCTCTCGGTACAGAGGATATCTAATACTTCTCAAAAATGTTTGCATTGACTCAGCATATCGATATTGTGGACCAATATATCATCAAAGTCCACCACAACACACTTTCTAATCAAATGTCTTAACATGTGGTTCATCAATCGCATGAAAGTGCTAGGGGCATTCAATAGGCCGAATGGCATGACCATCCACTCATAGAGTCTATGCCAAGTTTTGAACGTAGTCTTCCATTCATTTACCCGACCTCATGCAAATCTGATGGTAGCCAGACTTAAGATCAATCTTGGTGAAAATCTTGACTCCACTCAATTCATCTAGCATATCTTCTAACCTCAAGATAAGATACTTGTACTTGATAGTAATCTTGTTCACAATGCGGTTGTCTACTCACATCTTCCAAGTTCCATCCTTCTTCAGCACTAGAAAGGCTGGTACAATGTAAGGGCTAAGGGTTTCCTTCACATATCCTCTCTCTAATAACTCATTGATTTGTCATTAGAGATCAGCAGCCTATTCGCGATTCACCAAATAGGCAGGTTTATTCGGTAGTGTAAAGCCAAGTATTAAGTCAATGCAATGCTCTATGCCTCAAGTTGAGGGCAACCTTTTAGGTAACTGTATTAGGAATAGGTCGGCATACTTATCCAGCAACTCTTTGATCTCCTGTGGTAGTTCACCCTTCTCCTTCATTTCTAATAGTCACCTGACCAACATGAGGGTCAGCTCGTTAGTATTGATGGCCTCGCGGAGCTCGGCTATTCTCATAACTAGAGCCTTCTTCAATCTGTGAGCAAGTTTCATTTGCAACTTACTAATTTCTCTTAGCAGCATTGGATTTAACATGATCTTCCAGTCATCCTTCTTGAACATATGCGTATTCCTATAACTGTCGTAGATAACTCTCCTAATAAACAACCACAGTCTTCCTAGTAACATATGTGAGGTACACATGGGCAATACGTCGCATAAAATCTGGTCTAAGTATTTTATTATAATGATCAGCATTATTATTTACTGAGTGCAATTTGTACGACCTTAGATGTGCAATAGTCAATTACTTCAGTTTTGAAACAAGATTGACCGATGCCACATTAGTGTAGCTTCCACTATCCACGATGAGGGTGCACACTTGATCATTCACCTTACAAGTGGTATGGAACAAATTCTCTCCCTACTCCTCCTCTCGTGAAGGTTCCATGTTCATAGTGCATTAGACAATCATGAGTAACTTGTCTAAGTCCTCAACAAACACATCCTCCTCAATTAGCTCTTTCTCTACAGGGACCTCCTCTTCCTCAGGTTCCTCATCTATACTATCTACTTCTAGCTTCGAGACATATCCTTTGATGGCCATTATCCTATGATTCGGGCATTAACCATTATCCTATGATTCGGGCATTGACTAGCTCGTCTTTCTACCAAACCCTTGTGCCTTCTCATAAGTTCTGTTAAGTACTTCACTATCAAGTCGGCCTTTTTGCTCGGCTTGGACATCAATCTTTCGACTTAGCCCGATACTTGACTAAGCTTAGTAGCTTGCCTATTCAAGTTGGCTAATCGGCATCCTAGTCATTAGTCGACTCCTCCTTTGCCTTTCTACTTACTAAACAATCCTAACAGCATCATCCATTATGTCAAATCGTTGAAGCTCTACAATGTCTCAAATATCTCCTCTCAACCCAATAATGAATCTTAAGACTATTTGGGCTGGTGGTTCCTCCACTTCACAACAGATCATAAGCATCTGAAATTTTTGAACATACTTGTCAATAGTCCGGTCTCCTTGTCTCAACTCCTAAAGTCAAGTGAAAGTATTTTGAAGATGAGTTTCCTGTACGAATCTATTTTTAAGTACTCTCTTCATCTCGGGCCAAGTATTAATCTCTCAATAGCCTTCTCATCTCCCCACAACTTGGAAATTCTTCCATCACATGGCGGTATATCTGGAGGGTACAATAATAGTAGTTCTTACTTTCTCGTAATCTTCATAATGATAATAATCAAAAACATACTCCACCTTCTCTTCCCACTCCAAATATTCATCAGAATTCCTAGATCCATTGAAACTCGAAATCCGAAGCTTCACATAGTCAGATGCTCTAAGGACTCGTATGCACTCTTCTTCAAAATACTCTTCCCCGTCCTCTTCATCAAGCTCTCTCAAGTCTATCCTTCGCCTTACTCGTCTGCCAATTCCTCTACCTCAAACTGGTCTAGCTAGGTTCTGACCTCTAATAGGTTGAGTAGCTTGTAGGATATTTTCTGCAACCTTAGTAAGTTAGTAAGCCAATGCATGTATAACTTAGGTCAAATCTACCAAGAGGTTTGCTACCTCATTAAGTCTCTCATCAGTGCTTCTTGGAGTTCCTTGAGACTGTCGTCCATGGTAGACGACTTCATTATTGTCATCTCCCATACCAACATTCACATTCGGGTCTGTTATTTTCTCCATAGATTCAAAGTTCACACAAACACTTTAAGAAATTAACAGTTAACAACACAGCACTCAAATGAACACAATAACTTGTTCTATTTTATACACGCATAACAAAGTATAGTAGAACTTCAAAAACCAACTACAACTCAAACAAAACCTTCGCTCTAATACCAAGATGATATGAACTATGACCAAGAACAGACAAGGCTGATCGTTAGATGGGTCTAAGCTTGTAGAAATCTCGAAAGAAATAATGGGGAATGGTATGAAATAGGACTATCAAGCCTGGTTTTTCACCCTCCCGGTTCTTTTTTATAGAATTAGGTCTTCTTTAAACTGATCAGTACTAAACCCTACCTGTTTAATACTGATCCTCAACTAGGGTATAAAGAAAACCATTTTTTTCAATTTGAAGAGATTTAGAGTCGCCACCCGACCGAAGCCGGGAAAATGGATTAAGTTATAACCAATTGGGTAGATTGGTTATAACTTAAGTACCGGTCTATCGATTAAAAACCAATTTATAAATATGACTTTTTGAAAATCAGAGATCTAGATCTAAGGGCTAATTTATTAAACCCTTTATGGATACCACTTTTTAACTTTCCGAATTTAACTTTGCTTTTCAAATATACCCTTTTTGATTTCTAAAACAGTTAATTATAATACATGCAACTAAATTGATTGATGTACATAAATATCTAAAAATAGAAAAAAAAATAAAATTTTCAATATTTTAAATCACCCCGTATTAATGTATGAGTGCTTATATACCCGCTATTCGGGATAAGACTTCCGTAATTCGTTTACCAAAAACATAGTAGGTTGATTTAATTTTAATTTTGGAAAAATAACCGAGTTTATGTTTTTAACCATTTTGATTTTATTTGAAGGAATTTTCTAAGGGTCCTAAATTGGTTTAGTTTTGGAAAATCGAAAATCCCTAATTTAGAAAATGATTGATTTATTTTTATTTTTGAAAAGTTATTTTCTAAGTGATAAAAACCATTTTCATTATTTTAATTTGATTATTATCATTTTTTTCTTATTTTATCTATTTTTATTAAAATAATTAAATAAAACTAAACTATTCTTCTTTCTAATTTTTTTCTTTTTCTAATTTTTTTCTTTTCTTCTTTTTTGGTTTTCTTTTTTTTTATTTTCTCTTTTTTTTATTACAACAAACTATAATAATCAATTAAAATACAACAAATAATTAAATAAATAAATAAAACAACAACAATAAGGCTAGACCCAAAGCAGCATGGGTTGAATTTAGAGCATAGGGTTTGGATGTAGGTCATAGGTCAAATTGACTCTACGGGTCAGGTTGGATTTAGGGCTCTGAATCGACTTCAGGTCGGACCGGGTCGGTTCGAACCGAGTTGAATCCAAGTCGCATCCAATGACTAGAACAGTACGGTAAAGGTTATTTCGAGGTGTATTTTGAGCGGGTGAAAGCAGTTTTATGAGTTTGGTATTAGACTTTAAGGGCTATTTTCAATGCCACCGCATTTGGTGGCCGTCTGGCGATGGTCGCAATGGTGGCACACGGTTTGAGTTAGTGTTTCGTGATAGGGGGGTTTGGCATCGTGTATGTGTGAGAGTGAGTTTAGGTTGGTGTCTGGTTGCCCGTGTGTGGGTTCAACCAATATGTATGTGGGGTGTGGTGTACGTGCATTGTGCGATGGAGTAGCTGTGGGTAGTATGGCGATGAGTTAATGTGTAAATGAGTCATGGGTTCTATGTGTATTGTATGATGGTGCGTCACGCACAGTAGCTGGAGTAGGGTCAAGGGTGTGTGGTGAGTGAGTCATGAGGTGGAGCGAGGGCTTGTGAGTGTAGGGGGTTTTGATCAGTTGAAAGAGAGGTTGAGGTGGGCGGTATGTATGTGAGTTCAGCTGAGAGAGATGGTATCAATGGCGCGGTAGACCAGAGAGTGACGACGAGGGAGTTAGTCGAGGAGAGGGTTTGAATTGTGTTTGTTGGTTTGAGAATTGAGAGTGAGAGAGAATGGCCGAAAGTGAAGGGTTGGAGAGAGAGAGAGAGAGACTATGGACAGAAGGAGATGGTGGAGAGAGAGTAAGATGTCGAGAGAGAGGGGTTGGAGAGAGAGATTATAGACAAAGGGAGATGGTAAAGAGAGAGTGAGATGCCAAAAGAGGAGAGGGCGTAGGTTAGAGAGAGAGAGAGAGAGAGATCAAAGAGAGAAGGAGAGAATGTAGTGGAGAGAGAGAGAGACAATGGAGAAAGAGTATATGGGTCCCCCCGTGTGCATGTTTTTCTTTTTCCTCCTGTCTTCTATTTTTAATTGTCCCCCCTTACTGTGTGTAGGTTTTTAAAACAAAATTCCCCCCTTGTATGTGTTTGTGTGTTTGATAAAAAAGGAAAAAAATAGGGAAGAAAAAGGAAAGGGGAGGAAAAATTAGGGGGAAAGAATGTATGTTGTCCAAGAAAATCACAACATACTAAGTGTCAATTTTAAGCACATGGCCCAATAACAGCCCAACATGTAGCTACACATAGAGTTCAAGAGAAAAAGATAAAAAACCAACTTTTATAGCTCCAATGAGTTTCGAACTCCTGACCTCAAACCAAACCCAATGCCTTAATCTAAATGCTTTACCGTTATGCCATTGACCTATGCCTTATCCATATGCACAATTAAATTATACATATGGTACAGGTCCAACGGTCTTTTATTCAAATTTCTTTAAATTAAAATCATATTTTATTTAAATGACCTAAAAAATTTATTATATTCTAAATTCTTTATTTTTTAAATTTTCTGACTTTTCAAATTTCTTATATATTTTCCTAAATTTTTATTTTTTTGTATTTTTTCTAAATTTCTTATTTTTTTGTGTTTTTTCCTATTTTTTGTATTTTTCTAGAATTCCTATTTTTTTTTTCCTAAATTTCTTCATTTTTTGGGGTTTTCTTTAATTTCCTATTTTTTGAAAATTTTCTAATTTAAGACCCTATAACCTAAATTGAAAAATAAAAGAGGAGGGGAGGGGGTGGAGGGTGATAAAAATTAGGTGTCTACAAGGATGAATGCAAATAAAAATGTAAGCAAAACCTATGAATAACTCTAATGGATATGACGCACCAATAGAACTTCCAAGGACTTACAACACAATTCAATATGATGCACAAATTGGTCAAGTCATGTTACTTACTATCTATCCTTGCTTAAGGGTTAGGATAAGAGTAATGTTGAAAGTAAATAAGCAATGTTTACACAGCGAAGAAATACTTAAAGTGTATTGATGATAATCTGAATTCTAACTATAAGTACAAAGGTATTTATACCCATAAGTTAGAGCAACTTGTCCAGAAAAGGAAAAGACAAAAAGGGTATTTCCTAAGCAAGTAATGTACAAGATACAAAGAGCAAAAATGAATATATAAGGAAAACAATCATTGGTGCAATGGATTTTACACATAATGCTGCATACGTAGTGATGTTATATTGGCGAAGCTATTAGAAGATGTGAACAGAAAGTACAAACAGCTTGCTTATCTAAGTAGCAGTGGCTTAATCAGCCTAGAGTCTCTCTATCTCGACTTTTAGACAAGGAAGATGCCGAGTCATTAGATGGCTCAAGTACGAATGAGTATTCTTCAATTCGATGTACTATAGAGAGATGGGCAATCATTCGGCTCGGCATAAAGGGTGACTCGACAAAGAAGTACTCGACCTCAGTAGAGGTTGGTTAGAACAGGAGGATTCATCTTGCTAATCCTTTTAGTCCTCGTGTTCAACTACGGGTTAGTAGTTTAATAGTCTGATTCTCATCATAAATGGATAGTGAGATTTTGTCATACAGTACTCTCTAGATCTTAGGCTCGGCCCTAGGTAAGGAATCCAGTTGGTCGATTCCTATCATAGAGTGTCTCTTCCTCCTAAAAGGGCATGCTTTAGATGGTCCAATAATTGCTTTAATTCTAATTGATGCAAAACCTCAATTGATAGCCGTAGTTTATCTCTACTATGTTTAATGTCCAATGGTTCAACTAGTCTTAGTTAAATCCTAGCTACCTCCTTAACCATTTCCTCTTTTAAATCAAGGTTTTCGTCAATGTCACTTTCACTATCACTCCATTCAAAATCCTCTCTCCATTTGCCGAATCATACTTTCCCTATTTCATCTTCTTGTGATTCCTAATCAATTCCATGGCACAACAATCATTAACCCTTTGGGGCAATTTCATTGCTCAAGGTACTTCGATTATAATTTCCTCATCAAGGATGCTAAGCATAAGCTTCCCTTCCTTAACATTAACCATTGCTTACATAGTGGATACAAAAGGCCTCCATAAGATTAATGGAACATCCATGTCAGCTCCTATGTCTCAAATAACAATGTCTACTAGGAAGACAAATTTGCCAACAGTTACAAGCACATCTTTAGCTATCCCTTAAGGATATTTCACACTTCGATATACCAATTGAAGGGACATTCTAATTGGCTTACACTGTTCTATTCCGAGCATTTTAAATATAGAAAAAGGCATTAGGCTGATGCTTACACTTGAATCACACAATACCTTGCTTTCAATTCACTCCCCTATATTACAAGGAATGATTAAACTTCTAGGGTCCTTCAACTCTCTTGGTAAGGTATCTTGCAAGATACCTAAACACTCTTTAGAAAAGTATCACTACTTCTTTTTCTCCCTTTCTTTTCTTTGTCAAGATTTCCTTCATGAATTTTGCATATGAAGGCATTTGTTCAAGAGCCTAAAAGAGAGGTACATCGATGTCTAGCTGTTTGAATGTTTTTAAAAATTTAGTAGATTGTTGATCCAATTTTTGCTATTTTAACCTAGCTAAGAAGGGTGTTGGTAGTTATGGACTCTTGCTTCAAGTTCTTTTCCAAGAAGAAGGTCGTCCCCTTACCTCTCTTCCTCTTCACCTACTCCTATCCCTTTTACTCCTAACTATCGACTCACATTCTCTTTCCAAGCATGGTCATTTAACTTCCCTTCTACTTCTTAGCCGTATTGCCTTAACTTCATCAGGTAATTGTTGTTTATCTTCTATTCTCAATGCATTCTCCTTAAATACGTATAATCCTTCAATGAATTCCTTGAGCTATTTGCCTAACTATGAACATCCTTTATCATGTTTACGAAGAAATTCATCCACACATTCTTAAGGTTCAATCCTATAATTTTGGTTGCCCTTTAGGGATTCCTTGAACAAACCATAAAACTCTTTCCTCAAGGACCTTTCTTTAGATTTTTCAGAAGATGATATTGGCAAGTGTCCAAATGAGCTTCTTAGCAAATGCTTAGTAAGGTATCTAAGCTATACCATAATGTCCTTATTTATCTTAGCCTAAGGCATCCTATTTTATCATGAGTAAGCTCATATTCAATACACACCTTAATCAATTCAACATCTTGTCTGTATAAATAAGTAACTCTTTTATGCTCACTAAGTTGCTTAGTTATTTTCACCAATTGCTCCTTTAATTGCTCTATTTCTCTTTTAGTTGACTATTGTAACTAAATGTAAAATTGAGAATGAATTTCACTTCACATTTGATTCAATAGTGTATAAGTTTATATATATACAACCTAAGCTTTAAAATAGGAAAGAAAACAAAAGGAAATATTACAATTTACTTCTAATATGTATATTCCTATTCTATAACACTCCCCCTTAAGCTGGAGCATAATTTGATCATACCCAGCTTATTACAAAGGTAATCAACTCGAGTTCCACTTAAAGCCTTCATAAAGAGATCTCCTAATTGTTTACTAATCTACACATATCCTGTAGAGATCAAATTGTCTTGCACCTTCTTTGAAACAAAATAACAATCAATTTCAGTATGTTTAATTCACTCATGAAACATGGGGGTTGACACAATATAAAGAGTAGCTTAGTTATCACATCACAATTTTGCCAATATTGAAACTCTAAGCCTACCCTTAGTCAATTGCTAATATATCCACAACACTTCACATGTAGATTGAGTTATAGCTCCACATTTAGATTCTGCACTAGATCTCGATACAACTTCTTGTTTCTTACTCTTCTATGAAACTAGATTTCCACTAAAGAAAACACAATAACCAGTAATGGATTTTCAATAAATCTTATATCTAGCCCAATCTGCATATTAAAAACATCCTGTACAAGAGTGACCATGATTCTTACACAATATACTTCATCCAGGAGCACTCTTCAAATAACACAAGATATGTTCCAATGTAGTCTAATGATGACTTGTTAGAGAAGACATAAATTGACTTACAGCACTAACAGAATATGTAATCTCAGGATGAGTTACCACAAGATAATTCAACCTTCTATACCTCTTAGTATCATCAAATAAATCTCTCCTTCCTACCCCCACCCACCTTCCTCTCTCCCAAAAAGAAAACAAAGAGAGAAAACTACTAGACCGGTTTCCTTTTTCAAAAAAACGCTTGTATATTTTACCCAATTTGATCCCCTTTTTTGCAATTAAAAATTAGAAAAAAAAATATTATATCGAAAGGGCAACTAAAGCACAACATTTTGATCTAAAAATCTTTAAAAATGATAAAGGAAAATGGCCCCAATAGAAAAAAATGAAAAAAAAAAAAACTCCCTCATCAAATAAGTGCGGCACATCTTAGAAAGAATTGAAAAATTGAATCTCCTAAGGCCAACCTACCATGAAATTGATATATAGAATTGGCAACAAGACATCAAAGAAGGATTTTAACCATTTATTTAGTAAACATAACGTCTAAAATATGCTAAAATTAGATGAAAAAAAGGGATAAAAATAAAAACGAGTTAAACTTACATGATATAGAGAGATTTAATTTCCTTATACAAAGAAGATGTTACTTAAGCCCGATTCCACACTATAAATAAAGCCCTTAGCCATGCATTCTAGGAAGTAATTACAAGAAATATCAACTATAGTAGGAGAATTTCTCTTGTTTTCAACAAAAGGTTCAATTTAGGGTTCTATTGGGAAATCCAAGTTTCTTTAGACAAATTAAAGAGCTTAGGCATGAGCTTTGTTGAAATTGGTTAAAGGCTTTTGAAGAGTGGGAAGTTAAGAGTAGGAACCACCGCCACCTTGCTAGAAGTCACCAAAAAACCCTCTAAACCAATTCCGCTTCTTTGCTGCACAAGGTAAGTTTTTTGGGTTTTAATGTTTGTTCTTGAGTTCTAGTGAATGTTAATGCATAATCTATGTGATCAACACTTGTAATTTTGTTATCTGAATTAGAATAGATAATTTGATATGTAATTTATGGTGTTCTTGTTGTAATTTGTATATGAATATTATAAAAACCCATGTTTTGATTCCCTTGTAACCTTAATGATCTAAGAAATTGTGTTTGATAAAATAAAAAGGATTGTGATAATTTGATATGCAATCTATGTTGTTCTCGTTATAATTTTTGTATGAACATTATAGAAACCGATGTGTTGGAATTCTTATAAACTTGATGATCTAGGAAATTCTATTTGTTAAAATAAAAAGGATCATGATAATTTTAGATATGTAAATTTGTGTTGTACTAATTTGTAAAACCCATGTTTTGATGTTCTTTTAACCTTACTGATTTAAGAAAATATATTCTTGTTGAAATAGAAAAAAAAAAAAAAAAGGAGATTGTAATTTTAATGCTATCCTAAGATATAGTTGATCTTGATCCCTTTTTGCCCATAAATTGATGATATCCTAAGATATGGTTGATCTTGATGTAAGATGTTAATCTTTGAACAGGGTTTTGATTTATACAATACTTGTTTGTTTATGTTTGATTCAAAAGTATTTTGAAAAAAGTTAATAAAGTTGTTTTTTAGCAATTTCTTTAGACGTGTTGCCTATGGTTTGTATAATTTTTTTTTTGAAATAAAAAAAGGTTTTATATATGGAAAAATGTTTTATCACCTTAAAAAAAATATTTTTTTTAAAATAAAAAATTTAATCCATGGGTTTTTGAAAAATTAGATTTTTTCTAGGTTCCTTAAATGGTAGGATAAAAAGAATTTTTTTAATTTAATTAAAAATGTAAATACTTAAAGTAAAATATTTCATAAATAAAATTAACTAACCTACTAAAATTTTTACAAAAAATATTTTTATGTTGGCCCAATCTTAGATAGTAGGTACGTTGGCACTTCGAGCAACCTTAAAAAAAGTTAAAAAATATTTTTTCCCCCCATTATCGAAACCCCTTATTTTTGTGTTGAAAAAGAGTTAAAAGGCCCTTATATTTAACTAAGGATCTTTTATGGTAACCCTATTAGGTTTTAATAAGTTAGCTCCCAAGCTCATTTCTTTAATTTCCTTTTTTCTACATTTTTGTTTTTAGAAAAAAACCCATGGACCAATAATCGAAATCGATATTAAAGTATATCCACTCATAGGCTTTAATTTCACTATTTTCATGATTCAGTCAAGTAGTGACTCCATTTTTTCTAAAGGAAAATATTCTTTTTTCTCTAAAATTTTTTCTAATCCGGTCAAGGAATTTGTACTAGGCAAGCCAGGCTTAGTAGAAGTTAGATAAGAAAAAAGAGAAAACTTAATTTTCATCTCAATAGGTAGCAATGGAATACTGCACAGTTTTGCACCTAACTTTCCTATCTCTTTAAGTAAATCAAGTACATATTTCCTTTGAGATAAGACAGTACCTATTTTACTCCTCCTCACCTCATCTCCCAAAAAGTACTTTAAAGACCCTAAATCCATTGTGTGGAATTGGCTCTAGAGAAAGGTCTTCAAAGAGTATATTTGTTGGATTGCCGATTACCGAACCCAGCACTCGTGCCCGCCTTTAAGGCCTCTAATCTCCCACTAAGAGGATTCTCTCTTGTCAACCTACTAAAGACAAGCTCCTACACATGGAAGAGTTGTGGAGGAACTCTCTAAGGTCATAGCTCAAGCACACTCTACTCTACTCGAACTCTTGCATAGTCATTAACTTGTTGAGTATCGAGGCCGACTTGCTAAGTGCCAAAGTCAACCTATCGAGTGCCAAGTCCCAAGTCACTATACACCGAGTTCTACTCTTCCAGCCTACAGAACTGCAACATCATTCGTTCAGCTTGACAGCTCTAAGTACAACTCATCAATAGCAACCTGAACATCTACTTAAATTAACCATAGTGCCCTAAGATTCCAAAATATGAACCTAATGACAAGCTACCACCTATCCCTTACTTTTCTAACACTCACATTATATTCCTTTTTGTCCTTTATCATATTTACCCTTTTCAAACATATAAGAATCTATTTCTTACATCGTCTTTTATGTAATTTTCCATATTATATTATTGCCCTAAAGGACTTACTATAAATAGTTCTTTTTACTGTAGCTACAATCATCTTGCAAACATTACAGTTAATGAATGCTTGTTCTCATAAGAGGTATTTCTTTGAGTACATTTTTATCACACTCTTATCTAGTTTTGCCGAGTAGCTCAAGATTAATGGTAAGTAGACCTAAATATTAGCTTATGTAACACATCAAATGAAATACTAAGTCGTGTTGTGTTTGTTGGTACGTCATATCCTTTAAGCAACTTCACGGAAGCTAGAGTGTTGCTAACCTAGCCAATCCCTTTTTCTTTGATACTTCAAAGGACCTACCTAGTTACTATCCTATGGTAAGCTTTAGTGATTACTAAGCACCTAGACACATCATATAATCTTAGTGTTAGAGCTTGAGGTTGCGATAGAAAGCTAAGTATTGTAGTAGTTGTTTCTTGTTGTAGTATGTATGTATGTATTCTATTACACTTTGTTTCTCTAGTGGAAAAACAAAGTAAGTGCTTAAATCACTGTATGATATTATATTATCACGATTGTGTGTAATCTTCTGTTAAGTAGTGGGCTTCTCGAAATTTTGTATTAAGAATTTCAAATTCTAGTGTTCAAGGAGAGATTAGCGATACTGAGAGTAATGCTCATGGTCACAGTCGTATTACCCAATAGACTTCGTGAACTATTGATGAACAATTGCAAGACCTTGTAGCTATTATGGCTAACCTGGCTATCTCTATATGAAGGGCAATCAAGATAAGCTCACAAGAGAAATTTGATGAATGAGGTTGAGATGTAAGAGACAGGTAAAGAAGACAAGTACTTGAACCTAAAGCACCAAAAGCTATTAATGTGAAGCCAACTCCAACTCGACATGCTAAGAGGTTTGCAAGGAGGAGACTTGAGCTATATGAATTAAAGAGTATGGGGAGGAGGAAGAGCAATACGATAGGTTAGAAGAACGCGAGCTCCATGCTCCTAGAGGAGCCAAACATCTTAAAGTGCAAATTATGATCTTTAATGAGTCTAATAATGCTAATGACTACCTAGATTGGGAGGAGAAGGTTAAAAAGATATTTGACTTTTATGATTACGATGACTTGGTACGTATCCGAGTAGCTACTTTAGAATTTTCTAAGTTGGCAGCAATGTGGTGAAAGAAAGTGAAAAATGTACATCAGTGCGCTAAATGTGAAATCTAAACTTAGAATGGAATGATGAAGGTTTTAAGGAGTAAGTCTGCACCAAAACATCATGAACAAGACACTTTCCAACACCTTTAGGAACTCAAGTAGGGTAGTTGACCTGTGGATGAATATATTTGAAAGCTCCAACTACTAATGATCCACTGTGAGTAGATGAGCCTAAAACCTGGACAATAGCAAGGTTCATTTCTAGACTAAGAATTGAGATTGGTAATGTAGTGGAGGTGCAAGGCTAGAAAGTTTAGATGAAATCGTCAGAGTAACCTAAAGAGTGGAAAGGCAGAGGTGAAGTTAGCTCAACTGAGCATAAAGCAGCCAACTTGGCTTACCAAATTGAACTATCATGCTAAGCCAACCTGGATATGATCAAGCTCGATATAGTTCTAAGGTGGACCGCCAAGGTCAGATGTAAAGTAGACTTGATGATGGTTGAGGTAAGAATAAGGCTAAGGAGCTTAAGGTCTGAAAGGATCAAGGTCAAAGCTCAAGTAAGAAGAGCCAAGAGATAAAGTGTTTCAAGTGCCTAGATTTTAGACACGTGGCAAGTCAATTTCTAAACCGACGTTTTATGACCATTAAGGGAGTAAACCATTAGTTCGAAGTAAAAAGCAATAGTGAATGTGAGGAGGAGAATGTCAAGCCATGTTTTGTTCAGTTCTTCAAAGATCCTAAGGCCCTTACTAGACTCTAACCGAGACAATAATACCTTAATTTAATGGTTCGAAGAGTTCTTAGTATCAGTGTTGCCATGGAAGATGAGCAAAGAGAGAATTTCTTCCTTATGAATTGCCGAGTGAATGGTAATCTATGTGCTTTGATTATAGATAAAGGAGGTTGTGCCAATATCATAGCACAAAGAGTAGTGAAGGCTTTAAAATTGTCAACATGTACTCATCTTAAGCCCTACAAGATTCACTGGCTTAATGAGAAGGGAAGACTGCCTATTGCTAAACAATTCAGAGTGTGGATTTCTCTTAGTAAACGATACAGGGATAAAGTGTTGTGCAATGTCCTACTTATGTATGCGTTACACATACTATTAGGCTGACCTTGGCTCTTTGATCACAAGTTACTCCATGATGGTTATAAGAATACTTATATGTTCCAGAAGAATGGAAAGAAAATTGTACTAACCCTAATGAGCCTTAAAGAGGTCCAAGAGTCACAAGAGAAGATTTCTAGATCATTGTAAAGGAAGTCCCTAATGATTTCCCGAGCACAATTCTCTAAACATGTTATGAAGAGTTTGTACTCACATTGGTGAGGAGACTTTTGGAGTTGAAAGAGGTCGGAGCCTTACCTACTGAGGTGCAGGCATTGCTTTAAGAGTATGCCAACTTGTTTCCTACTGAGTTAAGAGGATTACCCCCTATTAGAGGTATAGAGCATTGTATTAACCTCCAACCTAGAGTGGCTCTACCTAACCAACCTGCCTATAGGCTTAATCTTGAGCAAACAATCGAGCTAAAGAAACAAGTTAATGAGTTAATAGAGTGAGGATATGTCTGAGAGAGGATGAGCCCCTATGCTGTCCTGACAATCCTAGTGTCGAAGAAAGATGGCTCATGGTGAATGTGTATTGATAGTCGAGTAATCAACAAGATTACTGTCAAGTACCAATATATGATCCTACGATTGGATGATATGCTCGATGAGTTGCATGGTGCTTAAGTATTTTCGAAGATTGATCTAAAGAGTGGTTACTACCAAATCCGAATGAAACCTAGAGATGAGTGGAAGACTGCTTTCAAAATGAAGGACAATCTATTCGAGTGGTTGATGATGCCATTAGGCTTACAACTGCACTAAGCACCTTTATGTGGCTCATGAATCATGTTTTGAATCCTTAATTTGTAAATTTGTTGTTGTTTACTTTGATGATATTTTGGTATATAATGCTAACCTCATTTCTCATGTTGTACACTTAAGATCTGTATTTGACATCCTTCATGTTAAGCAATTATTCAGCAATTTGAAGAAATGCGTGTTCTGTTAAAGCAAGGTAGTATTCCTTGGATATGTTGTCCTTGGAGGAGGAATCAAAGTGGATGATGAAAAGACCCGAGTTATTCTTGAATGGCCGATGCTGACTAATGCCGCAAAAGTTAGAAGTTTTCATGGTCTAACTTTATTTTATTAAAGATTCATTCGAAACTTTAGTTCCATAGTTGCCCTACTAACCAAGCTAATTAGGAAGAACTCTAAATTCAAATGGTTTGAGAAAGCTCATAGGATTTTTGAAGAAATCAAATCCAAGTTAACCTCTACCTTAATATTAGTACTACCCAACTATGGCAAAGTTTTTGAGTTTAAATGTAACGCATCTAGAGTTAGCATTAGAGCTACTCTCGTGTAGGAGCACCAACCAATTGTATATTTCAATGAGAAACTCAAAGGTACCGAACTGAATTACTCGACATATGATAAGGAGTTATACGCCCTTATCCAAGCACTTCAAAATTGGCAACATTACCTACTACTAAGAGAGTTCATTATCTACATAGATCATGAATCTCTTAAGAATTTTAGAGGATAGTAGAAACTCTCCTGATGCTATGCTAAGTGGGTCAAGTACCTAAAAACTTTTTGTTAAGTCATCAAGTATAGAAGCAAAAGTTCTAATACTGTAACCAATGCCCTTTCTCGTCGGCATGTCCTTATCATAACATTGCAAGCTAAAATACTTGGGTTTGGTATACTACCAAATCAATATGAACATGATCTGTACTTTGAACCCTTAGTGGCTAAATGCAACACTAAAGGAGTAGTGGATGGATTCTATCTAAGCCAAGGATTTTTTATGAAGGGAAGGCAAATTTGTGTGTCAAATGGTTCTCCTAGGGAGTTACTTGTCCAAAGAGCCCATGCTAAAGGCTTAACTGGCCATTTTAGAGAGAAGAGAATAGTCAAGTTGTTGAAAGAGCATCTATTAGCCTGAGATGATGAAGGATGTGCATAAAATTGTTGAGCAGTGCGAAGTAGGCAAACGAGCTAAGGGGAGAAAAGAGCCATATGAAAAATATACACTTCTACCCATACTTAAGTGAACTTAGATCAATCTAAGCATAGACTTCACGCTCTGCCTACCTATAACACCTTAAAAACATGATTCTATGTGATGGTTAATTGGTTTAATAAAATAAGCCACTTCATCCCTTACCACAAAACCAATTATGCTTTATTTGTTACTAACCTCTTTTTGTAAGTGATCATATAAATGCATAGAGTCCTAAGGAGTATTGCATCTGATCGTTATTTAAAGTTCACAAGCTTCTTCTAGCGAACACTATGTAAGAAGCTTGGCACTAAGCTCATGTTTAGTACTTCTTACGATCCACAGATAGATAGCTAGATAGAAGTTATGAACAAAATAGTTGGTAACCTCCTTCAAGCTATTGTCAAAAAGAATCTACATGATTGGGATCTATGCCTACCCATCATCGAGTTTGCTTACAACCTCTCCACCTATAGCTCTACAAGAAGGTTACCTTTTGACGTCATCTACAAACTTAATCTAAACTTACCATTAGATATGATTACTAGCTCAACTTCCCTTAGAGAAAGTCAAATTAGCCTATAGTGCGTTGAGGAGTTTTAGAAACTACATAAGAAGGTTGTTGAGCAATTAGTTGCAATAATAGCCCAACAAAGAGAGCAAGGAAGCTGAGGTAAGAAGTAAGTTGTTTACAATCCATGAGACCTTATCTAGATTTACCTCAACAAGGAGTGATTCCTAGGGAAAGGGACAAACAAATTATCTCATAGATTAGATGGCCTTTTCAAAATCCCTCGGTGCATCAATGATAATGCCTATGAGCTAAAACTTCTTAAAGGATACGGAGTCTATCTAACTTTCAACATCACCACCCTAACACCCTTTGTACTGGAAGAAGAAGAAGAAGACTAAGATTTGAGGACAAATCATTAACAACCCTAGGGAATTGATGGATTGCTGACCTCTAAACGCATCACTCATGCCTACCTCCAAGGCCTCCAATCTTTGACAAAGAGGATTCTCTCTTATCAGCCTACCGAGGATAAGCTCCTATACATAGAAGAGCTATGAAGGAACTCTCTAAGGTCACAGCTCAGATACACTTTGCTCTACTTGGACTCTTACCCAGTCGCCAACCTACCAAGTATCAAAGTCAACTTACCAAGTGCTAAGTCTAAGTCACTATACACTAAGTTCTACTCTTCCAACTTACAAAACTACAGCATCATTCATTCACCTCAGTAGCTCCAAGCGTAGCTCATCAACACCAACCCCAACATCTACTCAAATCAGCCATAGTACCCTAAGATTCCATAATATGAACCTAATGATAGGTTGCTACCTATCCCCTACTTTTCTAACACTTGCATTATATTCCTTTTTATCCTTTTTCATATTTACCATTTTCAAACGCATTAGCAATCTATTTTCTACATTGTTTTTTATGTAATTTTCTATTACTATATTGTTGCCCTAAAGGACTTACTATAACTAGTCCTTTTTGCTATATCTGCAATCATCTTATAGACATTATAGTTAATGAATATTCTTGTTCTCATAAGAGGTATTTCTCTGAGTGCATTTCTACCATACTATCTAGTCTTACTAAGTAGCTCAAGATTAGTAGCGAGTGGATTTTAGTATTAGCTTATACATCACAACAAGCGAAACACTAAGTCATATTGTGTTCATTGATACACCATATCCTTCGAGCAACTTTACGAAAGCTATGGTGTTGCTAACCTAGCCATTCCCTTTTTCTTTGATAATTCGAAGGACCCACCTGGTTATTATCTCTTACGATAAGCCCTAGTGATTACTAAGCTCCTAGGTATATCAATATTCATATATGATCACTTCCACTAGTAATGATATCATTTACATACATAACAAGAAGGATAATACCAGATGGAGAATGTTTATAAAACAACAAACGATTAGACTCACTCTTAGTCATACCAAACCTTTCAATTTCCTGACTAAACTTACTAAACTAAGCTTAGAGACTCTACTTCAAACCATATAGTGATTTTCAAAGATGACAAACTTTCCCATTCTCCCTCAAGCAACAAACCTATGTGGCTACTCCACATAGACTTCCTCTTATATATCACATGTAATAATGCATTCTTTACATCTAACTAATACAATGACCAATTATGAGTAGCTGCCATTGATAAGAACAAACAAATAGATTTTAACTTAGCAACAAGTGAGAAAATATCAAAATAATCAACACCATAAGTTTAAGCATTACCCTTAGTAGTAAGACAAGCTTTAAGTCGAGTTACAAATCCGTTGGGATTAACGTTAACCACAAATACCCATTTACACCCAATAGCCTTTTTCCCTGTAAGTAAACTTACCAAACTCCAAGTACCATTAGCATCTAAAGTATTCATCTCCTCTATCATTATTGCACACCAACCAAGATGAAATAAGGCCTCAGAAAGAGTTTTGGGAATGGATATAGTATCAACGAGGCAAAAAAAAATGAAGAAGCAGATAATTGATCATATGACATAAATGATGAAATAAGATAAGTACATCGTCATTTACCTTTATGAAGTGTAACCAATAGGTCAATATCATTATCAGGTAGATCCAATGTTGAAGAAGAAGCTGGTGTAAGACATGTCATGGGACAATTCTAACATTTGGTTTACGGATGGCGAATTGGTAGATGAGGTAGTATTATTAGAGGTGATGGTGGTGTCGTAGATACAACATTAGGTAATAGATTGTGAGCCCATAAAATCTTATTTAGGGTAATTGTACCCAGATTTAGGGCCTTCCTTAACCAATTGAACATAAATTTAACAAATAAGATAAACAAGTTAGTTGAAACGACTTGGTAAAGTTAAACTGTAAAAATAATGACCCAAAATCCCAATTTTAGTTTTAGAAGTGTAATTATATAATATAGCATAAAATTCATCAAAACTCCTAAAACCGAGCTCGAAATATGATGAGTACTTAAATATGAGTTAATTAAGCTATAAAAGGAAATAATATAGCATAATATACCATATAAATATGTATATATTTTTATGAATATACTTGATATATATAATAATTATACTCATAAATTAACCCAAAATTATATAATTATATCTAATAGGCAATAAACTTATAAAAATAAATAGGAAATTATCTTAAAAATAAAGAACATGCTAGAAACATGATTATATACACATAATTACTTATTACGTGTAATGTATATATAGGATGTATACCCGTATATTAATAAAATTACTAAATATCATATAAAATACATAAAAACAATCATATTTTATCTAAAACTTCACCAAATCCTATCCAAATGCTAGGGAAATTTTGGAACCAAGTTGTGGCAACCTCTAAACAACTAAAACAATGAATCAAAAGTGGATTAGAGATAATTTAGCCACCTCATGCTTAGATAATTAAGGAAAAAATGAAAGAAAAATAAAAAAAGGGAAGGAAAAATTCAATCATCCCAATCTAATATAAGGACCCCAAGACATCAAATGCAACATTTAGCACCTAAGAATCAAGAGAAAAAATATATAAAAAATTCAAAAAATTCAAAAAATAGAACAAAACACAACCTAGCTTGGTTCCCTAACCTCCTGGTGTTATACTATTAAGCCCTGTTGGCCGCTAAAAGTCCACTTAGTGTTTAGCCTTTCCGACCATCCCTTGTTGACTAATGACCACCGAAGCTTCAGTGAACTGTTGGTTCCCAAATCTACTATGTTTTTCTTATATTTTCTAAAAATACTAAACTAGTCCAAAAAATTCTAAAAAAAAAAAATTATTCCTTGGTTATTTTTAGGATGCTATCATGTCATAATTTTATTTTGATGAAATATTAAGTATTTTATATACTTCCTTAATAAACTACCCTAGTGATTCGAATTTTGAAATTAGAAAAAAATAAATTAGATGATGTTGTTTCATGCCCAAAAATTTACTATATGATCCTTATTAGGTATAGTTTAATTGTATATAGGCCGTTTTTTTATTATATACATGTGTAATATTTATCATATTTTTTAACCCTAAGATTATAAAACTAGAATTTATTGAAATAAATAAGTTTTTATGAAAATAATCAATGAAATTGGTAATTACTGACCTTTGGACACTTGTAATAATATTGGAACTTGTTAGAAATTATTTCGTATAAAAACGAAATTATTTCCATAATTAATTGCAAATTAAGGTAAAAACGTAATTATGTGTTTATAGGCGATAAACCCGATAGTATGAAGCCACTTGTTAACTAAATTCTCTATATTTTTATGAGTTTAGAGAAATTTTTGTGAAATTATTTGGTAACTTGAGTTATTTATTGCAAATTTTAGTAGTAAACTAGCTTAATTTACCAACTAGGGTACATTATTTAGTAATATTAGGCTAAATTATGGTAAAAATTCAAATGGAACCTATACATATCTATATTGGTCAAATCTGGTTAGGATGAATTTCCATCATATTTTATGATAATTACATGACCTAGGCTACGATATACATATGTTAAGTTTAGATATTACATATATTATTAAGCTATACTAATAAATTATATAAAATATAGTCTATTTATATAATATAAATATAATATAATAATACTTATTATAGGAGCATATTGGTATATGAGAAATTAAAAATACCCTATAGAAATCATTTATCGAAATATAACGTATAATACGTATCGTCAAGTCATACAAACCCAATGTACCACTTTTACTAAAATTGGATAATCTTAAGTAATATAACACATATTTCTATAATATTATAAAATTTACGTACTACAATAATACTATCGTAATTGAGATGTAACTTGACTAATTAAAAATGCATTTCAATACAATTAAAATGATATATTATAAGAAACAATATAACTACGTATATTATCAATATTCACTAACTTAATATAACTCATATAATAAAACTATACTCGATCCTATAAGAATACTAATTTATCTCCAATATATACATATATAAATATATATTTATGCATATAATTTAATATAAAGAATAGATAGAACCCCAATATTTTTGTAACTCTTACGAAAACTAAATTTGCGTTTTGGTATACATTTAAGGTCTCTTAATAAGTAGAGCATTGACAATACAAGCCTTCTACAATAGTGCCAATATAGGTAAGTTGGAATCGTAGCTTTACCGCTTGTTAAGGTACTATATCAAAGTATTTGGAGGCTTAAGAGTATTTTTGTTTGTGATTGTAAATTAGTTGTCTATGCATTATATCAAAGTGTCATGTGAACTTGTTTAGTCATCCCTAAATAGAACTAATAGTAATCCGACCACTAACGTAACTAGACATGCATAACAACAACTAAGGGAACAATTAGGAGTGTTAGACCAAATACCAACTCCTTTCAATGAGGATAATTAAAATAGTCATTTCCCCATCCTTAGTTGAATTAAGTAATAGGCGAGGAGGTTGTAGTAAGGGTGAGAGCCGTGGTTCGAAGCTGGTCACAGGAGAAGGGTGTTCTCCATTTGTACAAGCTTAAGTTTACTCTGATTTTGAGTTGTAGTAAACTTCTCCATATGAGTTAGAGTGGATGTAATTTCTCTGACTTCACAATAGATCGGATAATATTGTACGATGTTTCAAATGATTAATTACATTGCATTTCATTATAATTAATAACCTTGTTTGTGATTTTATGATACTCTTCTGACTCCGTCCCACTTACTGAGCTAGCTATAATCACATCTTTATAGATTCTTTTGCAAGTAACGAGTGAAAGTTCAAGATGTACAAATATCACTATCCTTAAGTTAGTGCATAATTTGTTGGGAAAGTGAGGAAAGGAGAATCCACTAAATCTAAATTTTTTACTTTTTTTTCTTTTAGTCTTGAGGAAACTAACTGGGAATTCCCTTAGATGACCACTAATTTCCTATCTTATTGTGAATAGACTTTAAGACATATGGCTTTTGTAAAATCTTAGTGTAAACTATAACTCTATAAGTGAAATGCTTATATAATCACTGTTATATTATCAAACAATAAGTCATCTTAAACAGGTATTTTTGAAAAGCTATACCATAAGCTTGATTATTGACAAGGGGCAAATTGAATGCTTCAAGTTAGTTACGTCATGTACACTTATGTAGACTGTAGTAATAATAACAATTATGAGGTCAACTTCTATCTTAGATTAGTTTACACGATGAAACTGTTACTATTTGTCTTATATGGGGTATGACACAAATAGATAATGTGATAAACCAATGAATCATCACTCTCCTCCTTACAATCATGGAACTTAGAATAAGTAAAATAGAAAGGATAATACCCTATAAAGGTGACATCAACAGACATAAGGTATTTGTTAAGACTAGGACAGTAACATAGATACCCTTTTTGTATACGACAATAAACACATTTTATAGATTTATGATCTAACTTAGTGACAGTAGAGCGAACTTCTTAAACAAAGCATGTGCTTCCAAATATGCAAGGTTCAATAAGAAATAAACAGTATGCCATAAGGAACCCTGACTTAAAGATCTAATAAAGGCAAATGGTTAATGAGAAAACAAGCTATTGAAATAGTTTCTGCCTAAAAGTGTTTAAGAACATGTGTTTAAAATAAGAGATGTCTATTTTTTCTTTCAATTACACAATTCTAAGACGGTCTATCAACACACAAAGTCTAATGAATAATGCCCTGTTTAGTCATCTAAGTTTTAAATACCACAGATAAATATTCTTTGCCATTGTCACTTCTCAAAATTCGCATAAGAGCATTAAACTGAGTTAGGATTTCAACATAAAAGGTAGTAAAATAAGAAAGCAACTCAAAATGATTTTCCATCAAATAAAGCTAGGATATTCAAGAAACATCACATAACAAAATAATGAAATCTAGTTGAAGATGTAACTGGGCAAGGATCCCAAACATTTGAATGCACTAACTCAAAAGAAGCACTTGGTCTTTTATCGACATGAGAAGCATAAGACTAATGATGGTGTTTTGCAAACTAACATGATTCATACTCTAAAGACAATACACTTTGGAACTAAAGACATAATTTCTTAAGGTAGAGGAAGAAAGATGTCATAATCGACAATGAGCTTCAAAAAGAGTTAAAGCACATGAGCTAACAAAGGACTTAGGCACACTTACTTAAGTATCCAATATATAGAGACCTTTCGAGACATATCCTTTACCAATAATCTTGTTTGTTGTAAGATTCTGAAATAGACAATTATTGGGAATGAGCAAGATATAACAATTTAGAGCATGAGTAATCTTACTAATGGATATTAGATTAAAGGAGAAATTCAGTAGACTAAAGACAATAATAAAGAAAGTGATGAAGTAGGAAGCACAGTACCATACATAAGAACAAATGATGTGGAACCATTGCCTAAAGTCATCAAGGAAGAAGAGGCATGTGGTTTATAAGTTGTGAAAAGGTTAAGATTATTTGTCATATGATTAGCAACACCTGATTTAATGACCCATTGTAAGGAGAAGGAAACAAGGCTCTTATTCAGATTACCTAACCCAGCAATGATAGTAATAAAGTGAGCCAAATTCTTCAAGGTTTCCCTGTACTAAACAAATTTAGCAAATTCTTCTATAGATACCATAATTTTTTGTTCTTCACTCATGGATACCCAAGTTAAACCATAAAGCCTCACAACTAGAAAACCTTAAATTTAACCCTAAACTTTAGAATAGAATTTAACCCAACATCATAACCTCAAGCAAATACTCACATATATATGAAGAAAGGCAACACTAAGAAGTAGTAGTTGATGATGATGAGAAAGGCAATTAGGAAATGTCTAACCTTACTATATACCTTCACGCATCAATAATATTCCAACAAAAGCGAATTTTCCTACACCATAAGATAAAGAGCCTCAAACTCAAGCTATGCAAAAGGAACCACAAACCTAAATGAACCAAATGATCCTTAACCCTATGAAAGTCACACACCTGGAGAAATAATGACCAAAACCACCACACAAACGTATTGTGTAAAACTAAGTGAGACAAGTGATACCAATTGAAGGGGGGTTTTAACGTCTTGCGCACCCTTACATGCCGACATGTGAAGCAAGGGACAAGGCTTGTAGTAGCTCATGTAGCTCATGCGTTGCACCTTTTGGTCATTGAACTTTCTAGATGTACTAATCAATGGATGATGCTTCCTCCTATGTAAGCTGTGTGGACAAAAGACAAGGTTAAAAAACTGATCTAAATTTACCACGAATTTTGAACGAATTTAGAGTTATGAAGGATGATTTCTCAAAAACTACAAAATTATAGCTTTGATACCATGTAACTAAATGTAAGATTGAGAATGAACTTCACCTCACATTTGATTCAATAGTGTACAACAATCTCTCTTGCTAAGATATGAGCTCTCCAACTCCTATCATTATATGCTATCACTTAAATTAGATCGCATGCTTCCTCCATTGTTTTCCTTAATAAGCTTCCTTAAGCTGTGGTGTTAACTAGTAATCCATCCTAATAATTTAAACCATGATAGAATATTTAGAGTTGATGCCATTTATGGTATCCATGGATAGGGCATTGTTGTAACAAACCCTTAAATCTCTCCTATGCATCACTATGAGTTCTCCCTCTTTTTTGTGTAAAGGCAAATATTGTTGATCTAGTGACAATAGTTTTGTTCGATAGGAAGAAATAGGCTAGGAATCAGGAAGCTAAATCCTCCCAAGTGTTAATATTTTATCCTAGCAATTTGTTGAGCCAGCTTCTTTCACTACCTTTTAGTGAAAACGGGAACAACTATAACCTTTAATACATTCTTTGAAACACCTTGATATTCTATAATAGAGCACAATTGGAGAAAGCATTAGATATGCTCATTGGGATCATAATGCCACTATCCTTCAAACTACCTACCATGTACAAACCTAAGTAGTTTAAGGTAAATCTTAAAGTTCTCTACTTGAGGTTTAGGTAAATCAAGAATTGGGGTCACATCTCACAGAGATAGAATCGAATAGTCTCATAAAGTTCTATTTTCCCCCATACCTTTTCTCTTAAATTCTACTCCTTTTCAAATCCAACCAAACTACCAAAACTACAACCTGCAAGTAATAATATATATATCCAGCACAATCTTAGCTCGATATTAGATCGGTTAAGGACAAGTTTCAAGAATTAATAATGTGAATTTAATGGACTCTCTTCTCATAATCCTCTTAGCCCAATGGTTATTAAAACCCATTTATCAATACTTTCAAACTCATTGACAAAGGTCATAATTTCCATAACTAATGTCGTCTCTATCTCATAATTACGAAAACCCATTTAACTCTTAAAGGATTCCTATGACTAATCTCCTTTCGATCTCATAATCACAAAAACCGATTAAGAGAATTATATAAAGCATCTCAACAAGTTCAAATAGAGTATCAAACATTAAAAAATCATAGATAAAGATACAGAACCATATCAAAACTACAAAATTTCACTAACTACATCATTAGCATTATCACAAACCTACAAAAACACACTTAGCCGCTCATGGTTTTAGCAATAACATAAAGAACAATTGCAAATATAGCAGCAACTTCAATAGATACTCAAGATAATGAAATATCCAAATGAGCACAAGAGTATAACGAAGTTCAGAGAGAGAAACAAGCTAAAACCTACTTCAAATACCAAGAAGTATGCATATAGAACAAGTGTCAAATATCATAGAAATAGTAATGAAATAGTAAAAACAACAAAGAGCTTGTAAAACTACTAAACCCTAAAGAAATCCTAATTGCAGCTCATGTTTTCTGCATAAAATGCGAGCATTTATAAATTTAGGCTACCAATACATTAGTAAAAAGGTCTATTGATTGATCTATAGACACTTATTGGCTCTTTATTGCTAGCATGTTTTATGAAGCATAGCAATTGAGGATTGGGGTTTTAGCTTAGATAAACCTTAATCCTAATTTCTTTTACCAATTGATTGGTAAGGAAGGTACCGATCGGCGTGGTAGCTTTTGTTCACTTCCCATCTCCTCTTTCCAACTAATCGCTTCATTAGTCGAACCACCCCTAATACTTCAAGACATACCCATTGGACAATAGCACAGCTATTGATCAATCAATGGGCTTAATTCTAGGAACTTCCTCTTCTAAGCTCCTTAGATCAAATGGTAGGGGCTACTAAGACCATAGTAGTCCCCGTATACTTACAAAAACGAGATAAAATAAATAAGATTTAATTGAAAATTGATCTTTTTTATTGTAGTATGATTAATTTTGTTCAAGTTGGTTTGTTTTATGCATAACTCAATTTTTGCATGACTTTTCGTAATTTTCCTTAAGTTTATGCATAAATGTGAGTTTGAAAGTTGGCAATTTTTGTGTATTTTGTATCACATCCAAGTACAAAATTTATGAGTTAGGAGTTTATTAGGAATAAAATCAACATTAGTTTATCAACCATAACCAAGTCCTTATCACCCTCCAAGTGAGTATGTGGTCTTATCTTTGAATATGACTTGTTTAGTGCATATAGTACATGCTTTTGTGGTGAGAATGCATGTATGGTGTGTACACTTGTGTTATAGGTATGCTTAGAGGTGAGAATGCCTTGTATAGTGAACAAGCATGTGTGATGGGAATGCCTTTATGTTCAGAATACCTTTATAAGCTAATTTAACACTACGTTGGGAGTGCCATTGTTGTAGATGAACCATAGAAGAGCATTTATGATGATACAGGGTTGAGACAAATTGAATTGATTAGTTAATAATAAGGCTAAGTTGGATTGTTTAGCCTAAGATAAGTTCATTTCGATATAATTCTAAATGATTGGATTTGACAAGTTAGAGGAATTATGAGAGTCAAAATTGTTAGCACATAGTTGCATGTTATGTAATGTTAGATGAATATGACTCTCAACACATGAATATTTAATATGTAAACGAGTTGTCTTTACTTAATATATTGTACTCTATTGTATCATGTTTTATTATTACTCACTTAGCTTAAAGATCTTAGAGATTAACTCAACTAACCTTAAGAAAGGAAGATGAAGATGAATGACGAAAGATGGCATGATGTATAAGATGGGAGACAAAGAGCAACTAATTATAGGAGTATGAATAAGGTTTCATGGTGTCTTTGATTCCATAGATTATCAGGTGTACAATATAAGATAGTCTTTGATTGCAAGAATAAAATATAGTGCTACTTCAATGTTGTAATTAGTATAGTTTACAGTGCAATTTTCTACTGTAAATGTTGATAGTGACCAATTTTAGTTTCATTCTTAATTTGGCAAAGGTTTAGTTGTATTGTTTTTAAGGCACCAAGTACTTAGTAATCACAAAAGGCCTCATGGGGTTGCAACTAAGGTTATTGGAGTGGAGGGCTAGGGGTTGTTATCCTGTAGGTGCTTCATCAAGTTTTAGGACTTAGTTTCATAACCTTATACGTTAGTGGTCAGGTTTTAGGATTAAAAGAAAAACCTAATAAGAAATTCAAACCTTATAAAAGAAATAATGAAAATAACAACATAATATTAATTTATTAATATATTATGAGAAGACTTGTCTAATAAGCACTTATATTGTTTATGTAGCCTAGTTGGTGATATGTTTTGTGAGCATGTCTTTTGTGTCTTTTACGTTATGTAGGGGTATTGAAGTACTCTTATCGAGTTTGGCTAAGGTTGATAGCATAGGTAACAAGTGTACAATTTAACCTAATCATTAGCTAGTGCATTCTTAAGAGTAAAATATGATGAAAACAAAAATTTTGAACTAAATGGAGCTTTCACAAAACCACTAATACATGTTGAATTCAACTAATCAAGTTCCTCCACCAATCACCAATAACAAGCAAAATAAAGATAGTATTTATGGACGTAAAATGAAATTGTATTTAATAACCGAGGTGGGTTAGTGTTGGGTCCTTTATGACCCCATAAAAGCACATTTCAATATTTGGAAGAAAAACCCTATAAGGTTTATACTAGGTTTTGAAAAAGGTAATAAGATATCGAGGGAGTTTGAGTTCTATATAATTCATCCCTAACCTACACTTGTTACATTTGCACTTCAAGAGGTAAATGCTACATATCATACACAATATGTATTTTCACATTATAATATTTTTATATACTATATATTATACATATTACATGTATATCATGGGAATTCACATATGTTGTTTTAACTTTATTGTTTCAATAGTGTACCATTCAATAATGATTAAATATCTAGTAGTTTAGATAACAACTACTGATGTTTCGTTGTTTAACTTTCTTAGATATTGAATTATAATTCATTGAGACATAACGAAGACACCAACTTTAGGATAACAAATTTCTATCTATATCATAGTGAATCATATGCGTGGATGGATTTAGTAGGAGAAGGGGCTAGAAAAACTGTATATAATTTATATCTTATATATGTATTAAAGAGTAAATGTGATATAACGTTGGGTATAATTAAGTGGTTAAGTATATCTATATTGTATATAATTTTGGAAGTTTTTTTAATGGTCATAACTTTTCAATTTTACATACAAATAAACAAGTATAATTATTCATTTATATTCTTTCAATTTAACCTATTTAACTTCCACAACTACTCATTTTACATATGATTACTGTTCATTTCTCCACTTCTTCTTCTTTTTTTCCTAATACCATTGTTTTCTAAAACTATCTTATTCTTTCATTTCTTTATGTTCTCTCACTAATTGTATAAAATTATTGATACGAAACTACTTACTTTTCACTATTTCTCCAAAACAAATTTTCCTCATGTCTTCTTCAATGCTTTTATTTATTCATTTGTTTTTCTCCAATAATGTTGATTTTTTTATATTAACTATATAGTTTTACTTGCAAATTTTCCTTACACACCCTCTCTAGTATAATATTAGTGGCTAAAGTTCAGGTTTTTCTCCTTCCCATATTATATATATTCAGTTTATAATTGTCTTTATTATTTAGTTTGTCTCCCTAATTTGATGTTGAATTGCTGATCTTAAATCATGACTATTAGCAAGTGGAAGGAGCCATCTTGTCGTACTATTTTCATATTGATACGATCCCAATTGCATCGACTTTATTGAGTAACTAGGATATGGATTGTATTTGCATAAAATGTGTTAAATGTGTCTAACTAAATATAAGTTTTGTTCATAGCTATGCCTAATGATACTATGATTTTTATCATATTAAATAAGAATAGTTAACTAAGAAGAAGTAATAAAGATTTTCAAAAAATAGTTATGTGCTATTCTTAACCATTAGATTCTGTTAATAATAATTTTGTAATCTTATATATTATTAATACTTTTAGCTTAACCATAATATTTCCATCCATCAATACTATTAAGTTTCCGTAGAAATCATTTACTAGAAGATATTTTAATTGTTTATTCATAGTGGTAGATATATTTCAAGAAAATATTATGTGGATTTTTTAAACTTTTTGTTTTTTTCAATAGTTTTAAATGAAACCCAAAAATGAAATATTCTTTTGATTTTATATTTATTTCCATTCAATAGAAAGAAAAGTAACATTTTGATTTTTAATGATTTTAAATGAATGTAGGAAAATGATTGTTTTTATATGATTTATTATTATATTGGATGCTATATATAAAGTTGTTATATGTAATACTTTCATGATTGATAAAGACATGTTCAAGACAGCGATTTGGGAACAATAAATATTAATCTAGAAAATTGTATGCCCAATGATTTAGAGTATTGCATCTTTATTAAAGAACAAAATGATTTTTTTCTAGCATTTTTTAATTTTATTATTTAAACACAATTTACTTTTGTTATCTTAATGTAGTGGCTTGAGGTAATGCATTTCATTACCCCTTTATAATTTCTAATTGTACAAGGTTATTCCAATTTCTTTTACTTTTCAAATTCAACTCTTATACAATATATTTTCAGCACTATTAGATCTAATTCAATTATAGACAAGTGCAACCCCTAATATATGGGCAAATATGATAAAATCTTAATAATTAAACCTTTTATGAGGAATCTTTTTTTTTTTTTTCTACATATTGGATTGCCTTTTTATTTACTATACCTATTAATTTATAGTAAAAGGATGTTTACCTACATCAAATCATATTTATATTTATAGTTATATCATTTGCGTAATGTAAAGCAAAGTAACACAACCTTTCACATTCATAGTATTTCATTTTATATTTTAAAATATATTAAAAATATAAATATAATACTTTCACATTAATAATGTTTTTTATATTTTAAAATATAAAATATAATTTATGTTTTAAAGTATATTTCATTTTAAAATATAATACTTTTAATCATTATTATGTATACTTTCTTTCTAAATAATGCATTATTTCATAGAAACCATTTGGCATTTACAATTGTTATATATTATATATTTTTTATATATTGAATTTAGTAGTAGTGATTACCTTATAGTTAAAAAATTTATAACATTATTTATACTTTTTTTTTTCTAAATATTGCATCATTGAAGAAAACCATTTGGTATTTACATGATATTATAATATATTATATATTTTTTATATTGAATTTAGTAGTAGCAGTTACTCTATAGTTAAAAAAGTATTTATAACCAATTATTATTAATATACTTATTTTGATATTTTTCAAGTAAATTTATTACTTTGTTGTTGGTAAAGAAAAGAAAATGAAAGAAACATTTACTTTGTGGAGTACGTTTTAGCAAAAAAAAAAAAAAAAAGAAATAGCTTATATACTTCTTCTTAAGCATTGCGAGGAACTAATCTATTATATATCATTTGTTATATAATATAATAAATTTGGAATTTTTCTTTTTTTGTTGTACTACCCATTAGATAATATGTTTTCATGTCATCATGTTTCATGAATAAAAAAGTCATTACATTAATGTTGTCTTTCAATACAACAAAAATAACTGTTTATTACGAAAAAATTGATAAGTCTATAATCATATGACTCTTCGTATCTTCCTTTTTTTTAACATTTTTTATTCTTTTTAGAAAAATTTTATTGTTCATACTTTTTCAATAATAATACTTTATTATTTTTATTATCTATATCTTTTCATTTTTCAATAGACATATTCTTTATATATTAAGATAGTATTTGTTGAATAGGCGTAAGCTTTACATAACTGGATGTAAAATGATGCTACTCTAGATATATGGTGTTGTAATCTCATAACTCAAATGATTATAATTTTTTTAAAATATTATGTTACTTCATATGACTATAATTAAATAAATGCATTTACATAATCTTTTAAATATGAATTCATTAGCATTTAGTTATGATCATCTTTTGCATTAATATTTTATTTTCATCAATACAAATATATTTTAAAGTAAAACCCATACTAATAGGAGATCATAGGTTAAACTCTCATAAATACAATTTTATTTTTTCAAGATGCATTTATTACTTTAGACATTCACTTTTTGTTATATTTTTTTCTAAGTTATTCTTTCATAATAACTAATAATAATGAATTCATTTATTATAAAATTATACCTAACTATATAAATTCTCTTAAATTGTTTTTTTTTTTTAAAGTATACCATAAATAATAATACTTAACCTATATTACAATATTTCCATCTCATTGGATATATTATTAGTAAATAATACTAATTATGACTTCGTCTAGTAATATTTATTTTATAATTAATGTTATGAATTTGAATATGGGTTGTTGAATGATTTATTACACAATATATTTAAAATGATATTTTTTTAGTAGTACTAATGAAACAAATTTACAAAATTATCTTGAAAAGAAGTCGTTAAAACTTAAATTTATGTCTATTTGCTCTTTTTACTTTATTTGTAATTACATTTTCAAATATATTTCTAATCTAATTTTTCTCCAAAGCAAAATTCATACAAGTTTTATATATTAATTTTATGTTTTTTAAGAATTGACAGTTAGATTTCAATTAATACTTATGTTATAATGAAAAGGTAAAAATTTATTCTTTTATTCTCTTATGGAATGCATTCAGTACATTTAATCATTTCGTAAAAGAATTTTTCCATCTTATAACGTTCTATAAAAAATTTTGCAAGTATAATCATTAACAAAATCTACATACATACATATAAGATGCAATATAATTATAATAAAAAAGCGGATATTTTACTATAATGCATCTAATATTGATTTAATTAAAGGCTAAGGACCTAGCCTTTAGCCATTCACTTTGTAAATTATCTAAGGGTTGTGCCTTTTTAAACACAATGGTATTTCTCTCCTTTTAGCATAACCATAGAAAAAAAACCATGATAATGCAACATATCGGATGCCATTATGAGTAAAGTGTCCAAGATAATTTAAAGTTTCTGCTAATCATGATATAAGATCTTTGCTTTCATCTATACAAATTCCATGACTAACAAGCTTTTCTTATATTAGGAGGCATGTTAATAAAGCATGATGGATGTCTTCCTTTTCACTTTAAGATCTAAAGCACGATAGTTGTAAATTTGTTTTAGCGTAAATGTTTACCATGATAGGTAAGGCATTTAAGTAGGCTTTCCACAAAAATTTTTGAATCTTAGTAAGTATATGCAAATTCCAAAGCCATTAAAATTCAATGCTTAAATGAGTGTTCATTTTGGGGAAGAGAGAGATATATAATTATCTTAGGTTTAACACTAGTGGTTCCTTTGGAAATTTTTGGTTATCTGCCTTTTGCTTAAGATAACAAGGGCTAAAAGCTTCATAAATTAGTGAGAAAATGCCAAGACCCAAAATATCATTATCTCAAGTATCAATACTTTTCTAGACTTGGGAAATAGGGATATACTCTTTGCCTTTACCTAAGGGTTGCTGGATAAAAGACCTAACTATTTGATTGTCAAACTACCTATTGTGCCAAAAATTTACTTGAGTACCATCTTCCAATTTTATTAGGTTAAGGACTTAAAAAATCAACTATAATTGCATACTGTTTTTTAAAGAGGAAATGAATTGGGGGCAAGTAATACGTTTCTACCTTTAACAAAATTTCTATATTTAAAGTGATAGAATTCACTCCATATGATAGGAATTAGCCCCTTAGACTGATCACTCGCAACCGAGCTAAAGAACTCTAATAACTCACTTAAGGGATATTAACTTAAGGCCATATACGAGACGAAGGTTCTTATCGTAACTAGATTTGCTACCGACTTGACTAGAAGACAATCTAAGGTTAGCTGAGCCAAGCCCTTGAGCTAACCATAGACATCCAACCCTAAATCAAGCTGACGTCTCTACAAAAGGATTGATTGGTTCCTAACCCGATCCAGATCAGGTTGTCCCCTAACTATAAGCACTTTTCTATTTTCACCTACTTTGTATCATAATTCTAATGTATAGCCACCAAGCGATACGTGTCTTCTGATACAACATTCCAGAATGATTTTTTCTTTTCCGTACTGAATATTCTTTGTCTCTTTTATCCCTTTTAGTATGTTTTATGTAACTTAATTGTAAGAATGCCCTTTTGTCTTTTCATATATGTAAAGTAACCTTAGTGAATGGGTATATAAATCTTTACTTACTTATACATCAATCATTCAATCATAAATATCAAGTTATTATTGAAGTTTCCTTTAAGTAACTTTAGTGTTCTCATTACCCCAACTCTTATCTATTCCCTTTAGCAAGGAATAGTAGCAAGTAACCCTCAATTCAGACCAATGTGTCATACCCGGTGAATTGTAGGTCAAGTAAGATCGAGTGATGCACCATATCTATTCGGTAGCTACCCAGGTTTTGCTAGCTTTTCTTTTGTTTCTTTTCGGCTTGCTTCGTTGTAGTACCTCTCCGTATGTTTGACTTCGGAGATACATCAGCTTTGTCGGTATGAAAGCACAGTTTTGAGAGGGAGTGTGTAAAGTTACGGTGAAGTTTTGGTTCACTTTGCTATTAGTGGCTATTGTATTTCTTTTGTAGCTACCATAGTATGTTTATGTGATAGTAAGTGCGGTTTCATTATTACTCCATTCTTCATTACAAAAACAGAGCAAGTTTACTTCTATTCTGTTTGAGTGATTATTGGGTATTAAAGTTGTTAGTGAGTTGTTAATCTATTCAAGAAGTATTGTACCATGTTAGATTCGAGTGTTCAAGGTATTATTGGTGACTAGAGTGGTAGTGCTCAACCTAGTCATGGTTACAATGGTGGGAATACCCTAGGGTCAGGTGATGACAAACTTGACGAACTCACAAACCTTATTGAGAGTCTAGTCACAGCGATACAAGTTAATAAACAACAACCCAAAAGTCTACAGCACCATAACCGTAAGAAAATGCCCTTGGGAGACAATATGGCCCAGGTAATCGAACTAATCACCCAATTTGACCCCTTGAACCAAACCGAGGCTAGGCCGAACTGAACTGAGGCTAAGCCAACCCCGAGATCATATGAGAAAGGACAAACCTCTAGACAGAAGACTAGTAAGGTGAAGTACTTTAAATGCTTAGGCTTTGGACATATGGCCACTAAGTGTCTAAACCAACGTATTATGGTACTTTGAGGAAATGTAGTAGACAGTACTAACGAGAGTAAGCCTGAGGAGGAGAAGGATGTTCAAGAGATAAAAGTCAAAGAGGAAGAGGAGACCTGTATCTATATTGACTAAGGAGAAGTGATGACCTTAGTCTTATGGTAAGTATTAAGTTCCCCACTAAGCTTCAAGGAAGACCAAAGAGGAAATTTGTTCCATACTAAATGTACCATAAAGGGACAATTGTGTACTATTATAGTGGATGGAGGAAGTTGTATTAACATAGTAGCATAGTCCTTCGTATAGAGGTTAGGTCTACTGACCTCCAAGCATCCCTGACCTTACAAACAACATTGGCTTCATAATAAGGGTGCTTTACATATGACTAAGCAAGTAACTATATAGTTTAATGTTAGGAATGTGTATAGAGATGAAGTAGTGTGCAATGTCATCCCCATGAGAGCTTTACAATTGTTGCTTAAAACACCTTGGTTATTTGATTGACGTATCACTCACGACAAATATAGGAACACATATGCCTTTGCTAAGGATGAAAAAAAGATTGTGTTGCAGCCCATGACCTCATCCTAAGTGAATGAGACCTATAATAGGCTCACTCAATCCAACAAAAAAAAAAAAAAAAAAACCTTAGTAATGAGCCAAAGTGAGCTCTAAGCTGTTGAAAAAGCTAAAGAGCCTATGTTTATACTTATCAGAAGATTGTTGGAGATGAGAGATTTAGAGGATGTTCCTAAAGAGATTTAAAACCTGCTAAATGATTTTTCTGATCTGTTTCCTTAAAAATTGCCTAAAAGACTACCTCTAGTCCCAAGCATAGAGCACTTTGTTGATCTACAACTAAGTGCTGTCCTGCTAAACTGACCTACATACAAAATGAATCCTAAGCAGGCTACCGAGTTGAAAAGACAGGTGGACGAACTTATAGAGCGAGGATATGTGAGGGAGAGCATGAGCCCTTATATTGTACTAGCTTTGCTCATCCTTAAGAAAGATAGAACATAGCGTATGTGCATCAATAGTCGAGCAATCAACCAAATCACTATTAAGTATAGATATCCGATATTGAGGCTTGATGATATGTTAGATGAGCTTCATGGTGGAAGAATATTCTTGAAGATTGATTTGCGAAGTGGCTACCACCAAATTCGCATAAGACCAAGTGATAAGTGGAAGATTACCTTCAAAACTAGGCACGGACTTTATGAATGGTTTGTTATGCCCTTCGAACTTACTAATGTACCGAGCACATTCATGAGGTTAATGAACTATGTATGTGCCCCTTGATCGAAAGATGTATGGTCGTATACTTTAATGACATATTGGTATACAATGCCAACCTGAATAACCATATTCAACATCTCTATGAAGTATTTGACATTTTGCAAGCTGAGAAGTTCTATGAAAATTTGAAGAACTATACATTCTACTAGGATGAAGTGATTTTTCTTGGGTTTGTAGTGTTAGGGGAAGGAATCCGAGCAAATGAAAAAAAGATCCAAGCTGTCTTAGAATGGCCAATGCCGAAGAATGTCATTGAGGTTCAAAGCTTTCATGGCCTAGCTTTTTTCCATAGGCGATTTATTAAGGACTTCAGTACAATAGCTGCCTCCTTGATCAAGTTGACAAAGAAGAGTGAAGGATTTAGGTAGAACGAACAAAGCTTTAGAGAAATCAAGGAAAAGCTCACCTCGATGCTTGTCCTATTACTTCCAAATTTTGACAAGCCCTTTGAATTAGAATGTAATACATTAGGAGTTAGAATTGGCGTTGTCTTAATGCCGGAGCAACGACTGGTCGCCTACCATAGTCAAAAGCTTAATAGTCCTGCCCTAAACTATTTTGTGTATAAGAAAGAGTTATACTCTCTCTACCAAGCCTTTCTGTTTGGTAACATTATTTGTTACCACGAGAGTTTGTTATTTATACGGACCATAAGTCTTTGAAGCATCTTGGGAGTTAAAACAAACTCTTGAAAAGATAAGCCAAATGGTTGGAATTTATGTAAGAATTTTCCTATGTGATCCGATACAAGAAGGGAAGCATAAATGTGGTCCTCGATATTCTATCACGAAGGCAAACCTTGCTAACAACTTTGCAGATAAAATTATAGGGATTTTCGCTTATCATCGAGCAGTATGCTAATGACCCTCACTTCGATCCCATTGTTAAATAGTACTGAAAAGGAATAGTTGTTAGAGGATATTAACTTAAGGACAGTTATCTATTCAAGGACTACAAGCTGTGTATACCAAACTGTTCCATGTATCAACTATTGGTCAAGGAAGCTCATAGCAAAGGACTATCTAGTCATTTTGGGGTGACCAAGATAGCCAATCTATCAAAGGAGAACTTTTATTGGCTTAGTTTAGCTAAGGATGTCCATAAGGTAATTGATAGTTGTGTAGTATACAAGCGAGTTAAGGAGAGGAAAGAACTCTATGAACAATACATGCCTCTATTAACACGAACGTTCCCTTGGGCCAACCTCAACATAAACTTTGTCTTAAGGTTACCCTGGACATCCAGAGGAAAAGGTTCTATATTTAATGTCATAGACCACTTCAGCAAAATGACACTCTTCATCCCATACTATCAAACTAATGATGCTTTATACATTGCTAATTCGTTTTTGCAAGAAGTTGTCCTACTACATGGGGTACCAAAGATTATTGTCTCAAATTGAGATACAAAATTTTTAAACTATTTTTAGAAAACTCTTTAGAGAAAACTTGGAAGTAGACTTGTATTTAGCTCTAATAGCCACCCTCATATTGATGGCTAAATTGAAGTAGTGAACTGGACGCTAGGAAACTTAATCAGAGCTATCGTAGGAAAGAACTTGAGAGTTTGGGATCTATGCTTACCAGTTGTGGAGTTCGCATACAATTGAACTGTCTACAGCACCACTAAGAAGATCTCATTTAAGGTCATCTATGGTCTTAATCCCACTATACCTCTAGATATGATCGGCACCCCAATAGCTGCTAAAGAAAGTCGATTCAAAGTTGACCGAACCTAAGAATTGCATGAACTACACCAGTTTGTAACCAAGAAGATCACCAAGTTAAATTAGAGACAATAAGAGATTGGAAGCCGAAGCCATTGAATTGTTTCCTTCCAACTAGGAGACTTAGTATGGATTCACCTCAGCTGAAAGCAATTTCCACACTTAAGACAAAATAAGCTATCTCCTTAAGTTAATGGTCCATTTAAGGTCCTAAAGAGAATCAACCACAATGCATACCAGATTGAGTTTCCTGATGACTATGGTGTTTCCTCTACCTTCAATATATTTGATCTGATTCTTCACCAACTGATACGAGGCAAGCGTACCTATCAATTTTAATATAGCAGATATGAGTCCGAGTCGATCCCTCAGAGATTTTGAGTACTAATATTAACTTTAGCTTTATTATCTAACCGGAAAATTATGTCGAGTTGAATGAATTAAAAATACTGAAATTAATAAACTAAACTAATTATGAGACTTGATTAAGCAAATTAGAAAGCAATAGACTACGAACGATTTCAAATATGCAATAATGTATTTAAGAATTATTTCCCCTAGTGTTTAACATGTAACTTTTTTAAAATATATTCAATTTAGTTTCTATAATTCTTGACCGGAGGGATTCACAATTAAAGCTAATATCATTCTCAAGCATATTAACCATAATTCTAAATTATTTACCGGAATCTCTTCACTTAGTAATATAACTTAGAATTGCATTAATGTTTAATGAATTCCCACACAAACAATCAACTTTCCGGAAGAAACATGTATCTTATCTCTAAGTATACATGTAGTTCTCTTCAATTATGCTAAGATCTAATTACACATGCAATTTCTCAATCAACATGCATAATATCATATATTGATACTCTAGAATTATCAATCCATAACTAAACGACATAATTGAATCAAGAAAAGATAGAAACTTTCTTGAAATTATAATTCAATCCAAGGGTTACATGAAACCCTAGGTTCCATAATCCTAAATACTTGAATTCTAAGCTATCATAATGAATCTAAAAACGAGTTTCATCAATAATATAAAATAAAGCATAAAAAACCCCTCTTGATTTGATGAACAATCTCTCTAATCTTGAAATCGATGTCGTTCTTGCTTCTTGATTGATGTTGTTCTTGCTTCTTGATTGATGTTGTTCTTGTTTCTTGATTGATGTTGTTCTTGTTTCTTGATTGATGTTGTTCTCAAGTCTCCTTTCGTCTCTTGTGTCTCTCCGTTTCTGTAATGTCTCTCCTCCTTTTAAACCCTAAGATATCCTTTTATATGTGTATTACACGGATTTTATTTTCGTCACCAGACACAACCTGGGACATGGCCGTGTCCCCAGGTCATGTAACTTTCTGCACTAAGGCAAAATTTCTGCACAACTTCAAAACTTCATAACTTCTTCGTTTGAAGTCAGAATTGAGTGAAACTTGATTCCTTTTCTTCGTTTTCGAGCCTAGAACGCGTTTAAATCCTGAAATCAACATTTTACTCAATTAAGTATCAATTTCTTTAAAGAAAACCAAAAATGTAAGGGAAATACCATAAAATCACCATATGAAATATGTTTAAAATCAGAGTTATCACCAACCAACAAAAAAAGACCTTGTAAGCACCCTAGAAGAAAGATTAGAGACTACTTTAGATTTGAAGATAAATTTTTCTAACCCCTAAGCAAATGATAAGAATCAGCCCCCTAGACCGATCACCCGTAGCCAAGCTAAAGTACTATAAGGACTCACTCGAAGGATACAAACTCAAAACCATATACGAGATGGAGGTTCTTATACCGACTAAATCTACTATTAACTTGACTATCAAAACCTCACGTATATCTAACCTACTCCTACCAGCAATGATGGTTTATCCCAAAAGACAATCAAGATTTGCCAAGCCAAGCCCTTAAATCGACCATAGACATCCAACCCTGAATCAAGCTAACATCTCTACAAAAGGACTAATTGGTCCCCAACCTAATCTAGATCAGGTCGACTCCTGACTACAAGCACTTTTCTATTTTCTCTTACTTTGTATCATAATTCTAATGCCTAGCCACCAAGCGACACATGTCTTTTGACAAACATTCCAAAATTATTTTTTCTTTTCTGTACTGAATTTTTTTTATCTCTTTTACCCATTTTAGTATGTTTTATGTAACCTAATTGTAAAGATTTTGTCTTTTCATACATATAAAGTAACCCTAATAGATGAGTATATAACCCCCATTTACATATACATAGACATCAATCATTCAATCATCAATATCAAATTATTATTAAAGTTTCCTTTGAGTATCCTTATTATTCTTATTACCCTTCAACTCTTATCTACTCCCTTTAGCAAGAAGAGGTGGCAAGCGACCCTCAATTCAGACCGATGTGTCATATCCGATGAATTATAAGCTAAGTAAGATTAAGTGGTGCTTCATAACTATTTAGTAGCTACCCGGGTTTTACTAGCTTTTCTTTTGTTTCTTTTTAACTCACTGCTTTGTAGTACCTCTTCATGTATTCAACTCTGGAGACACATCACCATAAGATTAACTTATGGAAGAATTACCATGTTCTTTTTGAGTTAAATGCTTAATTTCTCATTTTCATATTAAACATTCCCTAACCCCTTTGACTTTTTATCTTACAAATAACATCCCATGATATCTAGCATGTCTGTTTTGTATCCTTTGTCCCATTCCACAAAATTTCTTTGTGATGTGATCAATATCATCCATTGTTTTCATGGGTAGTTTTACTGATTGCATATAGCAAGCTGGAATGTTTTAGAGTACAACTTTAGCTAGAAGAGCATGCCTTGCTAAACTAAGAAGTTTCCCTTTCCAACCTACTAGCTTATTTTGTATTTTACTAATCATATCCTTAAAGTCTTTTAGCTTAGGTTTAAGTCCAAAAAATTTTCCTACACTTTCTATTTTTGTTTTTTTGTTTTTAGATTTAATAGAGTACAAATTTGATTCATTACCCTATGTTTTGTGTTTTTTGAAAAAAAAAATCAAAAGATTTAGAGTAATTCACTCTAAGGCCTAACTAAGATTCAAATAAGTTTGATGTCCTCAAGATTGAATTTATTAATTTTACATTTTCTTCAGCTAATAATAGTATTTTTGAATTTTGAATGGTTTCAACTTCGTAGAGAACACCTAAGCTTCTATAAGCCTATTGAGGATTTTCATGCAAATTATGAATAAATAAGGGGATAGTAGGTCCTTGTTTAATACTCCTTGATGGTTTCAAAGATGAACCATTAAATAAGATTTGAGCACTATTTAAGTATAGGCAAGAGTTTATGAGTTAGATCCTAATTTTGGGAAAGTTAAGTGCTTGTGATGCAAAAGTTATGCAGTCCCATTCAATTATGTCAAATGCTTTCTATAGGTCAATTTTAAGGATCAAATACCCCATTTCTCTTCTTCTTTGTTTAAAGCCATGTAGCACTTTATGCAGAAAGAATTTTTTTGTCATTTCTTATGGATAAAAAGTTAGCCTGTATATCATCATTGTAGTGATTATCAATGACAAAAATATGAGCTTTAAAATTCATAACATAAATAGACAAAGGTGAATTTATAGACGACCCAAGTGGTTCTTATCTTCATTTGCCTCTTCTTTCCCCTTCTATTGTACTTTTATACATATGCATAAATATACATCTATACCTTTTTTTTTTTATTTAAGCAACATATGGCTATCAAGTCTATATATGATTAAGAAATTGTATAATTCTCATTATCTACTTCAAATTTGTCAAAAACACAAAATTAGATTTTTTTAGTTAGTGGTAAATTAATTTTATTATTCCATACGGTTATCATACTCAAAATAATGGGGGAGATTTACAACGGAGGGGATCAATATTTAGGGATAAGCTCAAATAAGGTATCAACGTTTTAAAAAATTCAAATAAGGAATTAACATTTCATAAAGTAATTCAAATAAGGGATCAACATTTTGAAAAGTTCAAATAAAAAATCAACGTTTCACAAAGTGATTCAAAGAATTTTATGGATTGCCTATTATAAATCTTTTATTTGAACCACTTTGTGAAATGATGATCCCTAATTTGAACTTTTCGAAATGTTGTTTGCCAATTTGAATTTATCCTTAAATATTGATCCCTTCTATTATAATTCTCCCCAAAATAATGTCTTGCACTAATAAAATTTTAGACCAAAAAGGTTGTTTGACAAAAGTAAGATGTTTATGTAATGGTTCATCTTAAATTCATAATGTTTACAAATCAAATATTTTTTTATACATACTTATTGATTATTTTCATTTTTATTGAATTAATCATGAAACATTATATCTATCTTTACTTCTTAAAGTCAATTTACTATTAATTCCTAGATTCTAATGTTTCTTATAATTATGCAATTCGATTAGAATTACTTTTCCTTTGGTGTATTGACAAATATTAATAATTACGCTTCTAAGTTCTATGTTGTCCATAGTTTCCTACAATTTTTATATATTTTCTTTTTGCAAAAAATTTTGTTTTTCATTCTCTATGTAATCAATAATATTGGGATGAATATTATAACTGTAGAGAAGTAGAGGGAAATATTATATTAGAAAAGCAAAAGAGAAGTTATCGTATGTAACGCCTCACCTTTTAGGTATCTATCTAAAAAATTTTCTTAATTTTTGGTACTTGAAGACAATTCATTATTATCAACCTTAAGTTAAGGATAAGGCAGAATTTGTGCTTACCTATCACATAATAAAATGAAACTCCTATTCTCAAAACACTTTTCATTTGATATAATAACCATAGCAAAAATCTTTTCAATAGTGGTCACACCTAGAATATCACAATAATAAATTTTTATACCATGCATAACTCTCATTAAAATATCTTTGTAATATAAAGATTCATAAGAAAATCTACTCATCACTTTATTAATCTCCTTCGAGGCCCTTACAAAATAATTTGACAATCTTCTTATAGAGCTCCTTCTTAGTACTTGAATCTAGTTTATAATCCACTTTGGTTACATAAGGGTGTTCTCCAGTTCAATTTTTAACCAACATTCTAACTTACTTTCTACTTTAAGGTTTACCTCAAAGATGCTAATTATCTATTCCAAAATCTCATTGCTACCATGATGTGAGGTTCAAGCTAACTTCCTTCAGAACCTAAGAATAAGAAAGACTTATCCCTTTAGCTTACTATAAGTTGAGTAAGAGCAAATAAACAAGTACTAATACAAATAATATCACATCAGATTTACTAAGAAGGTTATCATTATTATCACAAAGCTTAATAGTATAACCAAGCAATGCAAATGAAACAAATACGTGCCATGCTAATACATGTGACATGCATCGGTACCGATATCGCAGCCTAGCTCCTAGCAACTCATCCAATTGGTTAACTTCAATCCAAGCATCTAAACACAACCTAAAGTCCAGGAACTTAGCTATGCAACCAAGGGTTGCCTAACCTAATAGCTTAGCCGAAATGCAAATCTGTATGCTCAAAAACCAATTTATGTAAACCAAGCTGTCTACTTTACAAAACCAAACTTTCAGAAGCTTAATTGTTTACTTAACCAAAAGTCTCTTTTGTGAAATAAAACTTTCCCTAACGAAATCCTAACTTTAGAAAACTCGACCCATAGGCCCTTTTCATGTTGTGCCATGAATGCATCAGTCATACACTTAACAATTACCAAGAAAATATCTAGCAAGCTTACTCATATATTCATTAGACCAACTTTTACTTAATCTCATTTACATTTTTAGTTCTAAAGCCTCAATATCAAGTTCACTTAAGTAAACACCTTAGGAGGTAAGATTAGTATCTAATCTTTTTATCAAGTTAGTATAGATCTAAGCATCATAAGATCAAACAACAACCAAGAAACATCATATATTGCATACATGAAACATGAATAACCAGCAATACATATACCTAACAAATTAGTAATCATCCTAACAACTCATCAAACAACATATCACATTACACACAAGATCAATTACATTCATTACTGTTAGATAAGTTAAGAGTAGATAAAATCTACTTTTATATACCAGCAATCCACTTACCTAGGCCACTTAGCAATTTCCCTAAGTTTTACTCTTATTCTCAGGACTTCTCCATGCATATATCTCTTAAAGAAGACGCATACAATATCTAAGTTAATATATGTTAAGTATAAATAAAGTCACTAACTAACTTACACTTAAGGTCCAAGACTTGGTATTATTCTTTTTAAGACAATTTTAATCTCAACTACTTTTTGACCCAATTTTTGACCTAGTTTCTAACTACACCTTGTACATAAGGCCCTTTCAGCAAACTTTCTGATATAGTTTCTATCTTCATCAACATTATATAGATATTATTATATCTCATTTCCTTAACACATTATTCTGATTCTAATATTTAAGCTTTAGTAAAACACTTATTAAATATTTATTTTACTATTATATACTAATTAGGTTAACTATTTCACTAATCACGCCTAAAGGACATAGAAAGTTACTACAAAAACACTTATATATATCTAATATTCAATCCACCTCTACATAAGTTTTTGGCATACATTCTACACATAGACTAGTTTACATTGCCTTTTGCCATATTTTTTAATGCACTTTTTTACTTACATTTTGACTTGTACAAAACATTCTTTGAATCCTCAAATCACACAACTCTAAGCATCCATACCCTTACTTCCTCACTTCAACACTCTGACCCAACACTTCAAACCATAAATACAACAATAAACCAGCACTTGAAGACCTAAGTACTCAATCAAACACCTATTTTAGGAAATTTCATCTACATGCATGCTAAATAAAAAAAAAAAAAAACACCCCTAAAATTCAACTTTTGAATTTTTGAAAGCTCTTTTCATGGAATCAAAGTAGACATGTTGAAATGTTTCTACATAAATTTTGAGATCAAAACAACATCATTTAGGCTTTTGAAAATTTGAATAAAAGTTTGTTTTTGGCTTAATTTCTTAAGGAACACATATTTCAAGTTGGAATTTGAGAAATGAGGTTGCATTTTTGGATTCTAAATGAAAAAATACCTAGGGAAACAAAAAAAATCATAATTTTTAAAGATCATTTGCTATTTTTAGAAAATAGAATCAAAATTGAGGAAGAATGAAACTTACAACTACATGCCACTCTAGCCACTGTCAAGGGGTGGGGGTATGTTAGCTAAGGTTGGCACCACCTCTTCTAGCTCTAAGTGTTTAGGTTCACTTCCAAGTAGTCTTTAACATAAGAAACTCATAATTTCACCAAATTTGCCCCCTTTTGTCTTATCTTTTTGTAAAACCTTTTATTGATACTTCCAAAGCTTCTAAACATTTTTCCCAGATCCTAAATTATGTAAACAAATTTCTAGATTCAATTTGCTAATTTTAGGGAACTGCTTCTTACATTGGTGATTTCTCCAAAGCTAAAATCCCCCTTTTCCTCCTATTTTCTTTACATTATTTTTCTAAGGCAACACTTGTTAAGTAGTCCCATTCTTCTACCAACTGGATGCCATGCCCCACTGTTGTTTTTAGATGATCCTACGGTTGTCCTATGCAAAAAGTTAATTTGGTTAACTTAATCTCAATATAACATTTACAACACATTCACTTTACTGTATGGAATCAATACATAATGGAATCAACACATAATGGAATCATCATTCCTAGGGAATGGAATAAGCATATAACAAGCATAGTATTATTTACTTGGGAAAAAGAACATATAAGGAATAGACATGTAATAAGATTAAAATGACCAAAATGTCCTTATCTACTTTTGATAGAGATCAAGGACCAATCACACTCTCCCAAACCTGAGGGCTCACTCAAATGGTTTGCCGAGCTATTTGAAATGAGTTAAGTGTCAAAGAGTAATGCACACCCCAATACGACCTGCCGAGCTACTTCACTTTCTATATCATCCAAGAAGCTACTGAGGTGACCAGCTAATGTTCCAAGCGGACCCCTCCACCACAACAGTCTAGGCATCTAATCAGGATGCAGCCAACCTCATACAATGCCGAAGTCAAGCTAATAGTTGTTAAGAGTCGATCATCTAAGGCTAACCCGAAAATGAGTTTCCCCTAAATCACCTCCCTAGTCCAGTCCCAACTATCTAAGCTACCAAACTGCTAACACCGACTTGATTTGATCAGGATCTGCCCCTACTCAACCAATAGTATCATAGGGACCATAAAATGAGCAAACCACGAGTGTGCTATCCTTTCTTCTAACATCCGTACTGTCCTTTCTGACAATGGATAATATTTTACACAATTACATTGATACCTTTGTAAATTATTCCCCTTTTCCTTATCTAGTAGGAATCCTTTTCTATAATTTCTTATAACCTAGGACTTACCCTAATTAGGTACTATAAATACTTACAAATTGTAATAGCCTCAACAAGATATACATAGAATATACTGAACTTTCACTCTCTCGAGCTAAGTGTTCTTTTACTTACTCTTGAGCTACTCTTATATATCCTATTTAGTATAGACTAGTGGCGAGTAACCTCTGGCCATACTTATGTGTCATATTAAGTGTGACCTGAGCTCATGTGAAGCATTAGTACATCATATCCATCGTTGGTACATGGGAACCCCTGCTTAACCTTCAACTACCGTTTATCTTTTAGACCATCTTGCGGCTTGAACCCATTCCATTGGTTACATACAGTGTTGGGTTTGCATGTTCATCTACGAATCTGTACCATCTTGGTATTAGAGCCTATGTTACATTTAAAGGCTAGCTTCTACTTCCTTGTTCTTTAAGTGATTTGCTATTAGTTTTATGTATTCAAGGTGTTGTTGTTAACACTAGAAGTTTGGTAGGTGAATAGTATCGAAGACACTTAGTGCTCCGTTTTTCGCTGTTTCTTATATGCAAAAATAGAGTGGTTGTTTACTTATTCACTGTATGTAGTTGTAGGAGTATTAGTTATTATTTAAGTGTTGTTATTCATGAACAGAACTTTGTGTGGTATTTTTAAACAATTATTTTATGAGTCAACCAACAATGTCAAATTCAAGTGTTTAGGAAACTTTAGAAAACCAAGAAAGTGGTACTCCACATGGCCAAAAGCAAGAAGGAAGCTTCACACCTCAATTAGTGGGTGATTGCTTGATCGACTTACCAACTTGATAGCTAGTTTAGTGACTATTATCTAAGAAGACAAATAACGAGTTAGAAATAACCAAATTAGGGGACATGAACAGCAAAAACAAGTTAATGGTTAGTTTAGCTGAGTTAATCCCTTAGCTTAACCTCCCTAAGTAGAAGGAATGGGTAGGGATGCTAGGCTAAGACTAACACATGAAGAAGTCAAAGAAGAAGAGGAAGGAGATGATAAAGCGGAGGAGTACTATGAACTTAAAGAAAGGAATGTACGAGCCCCTAGAGTTGAAGGGTTAAGGATGTGAATTCCAAGCTTTTCTAGAATTGGTGATGCTAAGGATTACCTGGATTAGGTAGATAAGATTGAAAAGCAATTTAAATGCTACAAAGTGCCTAATAATGCAAAGGTTAGACTTGTTGTATTAGAGTTTACTAATTACATCGCCTTATAGTGAAAGAACTTACAAGCTACTTAATGAAGAGAAGGGGAATGAGAAACTAGGAGTTAAGATGAAAAAAAGAGGCTTATGAGGAGAAGGTTTGTGCTAAGCTACTATCTGCAAGATGCCTTTAAAAGATTACAGGAATTGAGACAAGGCAGATTGATTGCTGAAGCTTATGTCAAGGAATTTTATATGTTAATGATTCGATGTGAAGTCAATGAGCTAGAATACTAAATTGTATCTCAATTCATCGATGGACTAAAGTATGAGATTAGAGATATCCTGGACACCACGGATATTAAGTTACTTAATGATGCGATCTGAGCTACCTAGAGGGTAGAAAGGCGCCAAACAGGAAGGTTCCAACCACTATTAGCCAACCTGGTAATAGCTGAACTGCTCTAAGCAAACATGTACGAACGAAACTAAGTAAGGTTGCTAAGACCCAACCTACTCAAACTATCTAAGCAAAGGAGAAGGAAGTCTTAAGGAAGTTTAAGAAAAGGTAGGGTTCAAGTAGGAAGACGAGCAAGATCAAGTGTCTCAAATGCCAAAGATTTAGATACATGGCCACTTAGTATCCAAATAGAAGAACTATGGTGATTTGAGGTGAGGTACCGACTGTTGAAGTGGATAGCACTGCTGAGGGGGTAGAGGAGTTAAAAGAGGATGGACAGGCCTAGCTGTTCGAGGAAGAAGTTATCTACAGTAAGGAAGGCAACGTTATGTCAACCACTCTAGTGTTGAGGAGGACAATGAGTGTCAGTCTTGTGCTTGAAGATGAATAAAGAGAAAATCTCTTCTACATCGGACATAAGGTGAATGAGTCACCATGTGCCTTGATAGTTGATAGTGGGAGTTACACTAATGTAGCCTCTATATTTATGGTCCAACAATTGAAATTGCTGACCAAGCCCCACCTAAAATCTTATAAGCTTCATTGGCTTAATGATAAGGGAGCCTTACAAGTGAATAAGCAAGTGTCTGTACCGATCTACATTGGCAAATATCAAGATGAAGTACTTTATGATGTACTACCTATGAGTGCTTTTAACATTCTACTTAGATGACCATAGATGTTCGATTAAGTAGTGATATATGATGGAAAGAGGAATACATGTTCTTTAGAGCATGAAGGAAGGAGAATGAAATTGAGTCTTATGACTACCAAGCAAGGAAAGGTCATGTAATCCCAACTAAGCCGAACCCTAAAGAAAGCAGCTTTGGTAATGACTCGAACTAAGCTAAAAAGAGAAATGAAGATTGAAGGACTAACCTATTTGCTGGTCCAAAGGATACTAGAGATGAGGTCCAAGGAAAAGGAGCAGCTTACCGAGGTGAAAACATTATTGGAAGAGTTTGTTGATCTATTCCTAAATGAGCTATTAGAAGGTTTGCCTCCCATTTGAGGCGTCGAACATGTAATTGACTTGCATCCAGGAGCCACATTGCCAAATAAGCCTGCCTATAGGTTGAATCCAAAATAAGTTGCCGAGCTATAAAAACAAGTGGATGAATTGATGAAGAAAGGGTATGCGGGTGAGTCCCTTAGCCCCTATGCCGTGCCAACTTCTTTGGTGCTAAAGAAAGATGGGTCTTGGAGAACGTGTATGGATAACCAAGCAATCAATCAAATCAACATCAAGTACAGGTATCCCATACCAAGACTTGATGACATGCTAGATAAGTTGAGCAAAGCAAGAGTGTTCTCTAAAATTAACCTCAAATCAAGATACCATCAAATCCAAATACACAAGGGTGATGAGTGGAAAACCACATTCAAAATGCACCATGGATTATATGAATGGTTTGTAATGTCGTTTGGACTATCTAATGCATTAAGCACATTTATGCACTTAATGAATCATGTGCTCCAAGAATTAATAGGAAAGTTTGTCATGGTTTATTTTGATGACATCTTAGTGTATAGCCTGGCCTGGAAACTCACAAATAGCATCTCCAAAGAGTCTTTGCAAAACTCTGAGCTGAACAACTCTATGCAAATTTGAAGAAATGCGACTTATGCTAACTTGAAGTGATATTCTTGGGATTTATTGTAAGTGGTGGTGGCATAGGAGTTGATGAAGAGAAGATTAGAACGATCACCAAGTGGCTAGTACCAACCACTTTGGCCAACGTAAGGAGTTTTCATGGTCTGACATCATTTTATCATAGGTTTATAAGAAATTTTAGTACGATTATAGCCCTACTCATTAAACTCTTAAAGAAGAATGTTGAATTCAAATAGGTAAAGAAGGAGTAAAGGAGTTTTTAAGAAGTGAAAGAGAGGTTGACTATAGCCCTTGTCTTGGTTCTACTGAGCTTTGACAAAGTGTTTGAAGTAAAGTATGAAGCGTTCGAACTAGACATAGGTGCCGTGTTGATGCAAGAAGGTTAACCTATCGCTTACTTTAGTGAGAAACTTCAAAGAGCTACATTCAACTATTCTATCTATGACAAGGAGTTCCACTTCTTAATCTGAACCCTAATGGTATGGCAACACTATTTACTACCTAAGGAATTTATGATCTACACCGATCATAAATCATTGAGATATCTGAAGAGCCAACCCAAGTTATCTTAGAGACAAGCCAAATGGGTCGAGTTCATGGAGAGTATTTCTTATATTGTAAAATATAAGGATGGAAAGAACAATGTAGTAGTCGACACCCTATCGAGACAACATTCTCTCTTGTTAGAGTTGTAGACCAAGCTGCTTGGCTTTTCAACAACAAAGAATTTGTATGTTGAGGACCCATACTTTGGTCCTATCTATGCCCGGTGTGAGGAAGGATGGACACTGAACGATTATCATAGGGAAGACAAATGCTTATTCAGGAAGAGGAGGCTATGTATGCCGACTTGTTCCATAAGAGAAGTACTAGTACGCGAAGCGCATGGAGGAGGATTGATAAGACACTTTAGTTAGCGCTGAACCCATGAAGTACTATCTATGAGATTCTTTCAGCTAAGAAAGATGAGAGATGTGCAGTTCGTATTAGAAAGTTATACGACCTGCTGAAAAGCGAAGAGCCAAGCCGAATAAGGACACTATCTACCTTTACCCATCCCAACCAAACCATAGTCCAAGTTAAGTATGGACTTCATGTTGGGATTGCTGAAAACATCCCAAGGGAAGGATTCCATCATGGTAGTCGTAGATCAATTTAGCAAGATAGCACATTTCATGCCTTATTCCAAAACTAACGATGCTTTAACTATCTCTTTCCTTTTCTTATAGGAAGTAATCAAGCTTCACAGAGTGCCCAAAACCATTGTTTCATATCAAGACCCAAGGTTTATGAGCTACTTTTACAGGATACTATGGAGATGAATGGGAACTAAGCTATTATACAACACATCTTACCATCCACAAATCAATGGACAAACCGAAGTTGTTAATAGAACTATAGGAACTTTGCTACGGGCTACTATCGGACGAAACATAGTTGATTGGGATCTATGCCTACCAATCCTTGAGTTTGCCTATAATAGGATTGCCCATAACATAGCAAACATATCTTCATTCGAGGTTGCCTATGGGTTCAACCCTGAGCTCCTAATGGACCAAGTACCTCAACCAAAACTTGATGATGACCATCCAGTCATAGAAAGAGTCAAAGCCATCAGAGCCATGCACCAAAAGGCCATAGAGCAATTAAGCTAAGCTACTACCAAGCTTGAAAGGCGAGGCTGAGGATGGAAGAAAAGATAATTTCAACCAGGTGATTTGGTTTGGATACATCTCAATAAGGAATAATTCCTAAACTTGAGGAAGAGCAAGTTGTCTCCTAGAGCTAGCAGACCTTATAAGGTGCTTGAAAAGATTAATCCTAATGCCTATAGGATTAAACTACTTAAAGGATATGGAGTCTTAGACTCCTTCAACATTGTTGATCTCTAACCCTACACTCCCAAGGATGAGCAACCTGGAGCTAAGCCAGATTTGATCCCAAATCTCAAACAACTCAAAGGGAATGATAGGGATTAAGGACCAATCACACACTCCTAAACCTGAGGTCTCACTCAAATGGTTCATCAAGCTATCCAAGGTAAGTTAAGTATCAAGGAGCAATGCACACCCCAATCCGACCTACCAAGCTACTTCGCTTTCTATATCATCTAAGAAGCTGTCGAGGTGGCTAGCCAACCCCTCTACCATAACTGTCCAAGCATCTAATCTGGATACAACTAACCTCACACAGTGCTGAGGCTGAGCTGACAGTTGTCAGGAGTCGATCATCCAAAGCCGACCCGAAAATGAGTTGCCCTTAAATCAACCCTCCCCCCTCGATCTAGTCCTAACTCTCTAAGCTACCAAACTGCCGAACTGCCAATGCTGACTTGATCTAATCGGGATCCGCCCTTACTTAGCCAACAGTATCATAGGGACTACAGAATGAGCAAATCGTACATGCGCTATCTTTTTTCTAACATCCGTACTATCCTTGCTGACAATGGATAATCTTTTGCATGATTATAATGATACCCCTATAAATATTCTCCTTTTCTTTAACTAATAAGAATCATTTTCTGTAATTTCCTATAACTTAGGACTTACCCTAATTGAGTACTATAAATACTTACACATTGAAATAGCTACAACAAGATATACAAAGAACATACTGAACTTTCACTCTATCAAACTATGTGCCCTTCTACCTCTTCTTAAGCTACTCTTATTTAGCCCATTGAGCATGGACTAGTGGTGAGTGACCTCCAGTCATACTTATATGTCATATCAAGTGTAACTTGAGCTCATATGAGGCGTTAGTGTACCGTATCCATTGTCATTGCAAGGAAACCCCTACTCAACCTTCGATTACCATTTATCTTTTAGACTATCTTGCAATTTGGACCCACCCCTTTAGTTATGTATAGTATTGGGTTCATATGTTTCCGTACCAACTTTTCTCTATGGAAGTCATTCTCAAGAAAGGAAAGAAAAACATCCTTCTTCTTCCTTAATTTTTTTCTAGAAATCTTTTCCTAGAAAAATAGTATATAGGAAAAGAACTAAAACCATCATCATCTTTTTTTCTAGAAAACTTAACTTTTTCTAAGGAAAATAGTATGCAAGAAAAGAAAGGAAAATAGTTCTTCTTCCTCATCTTTTTCTTAGAAAACTTTAAGCCCTTACTTTTCTCCATCATCATCGTTCTCAAACTCAAAACCACATAGTACACAAATACAGATCTAACTTACATCCATGATTTAACCGCCCCTATGGTTACCTCCATTCCTAAATCTACAAACTCCCTGATCTCTCTCTCTCTCTCTCTCTCTCTCTCTCTCTCTCTTGTGAGTGTGTTGCTTGGAATTCAAATGTAAATCTAACATACACATGGTTATATACATGTATGTTGCTTGGACTTATGGTCGTGGCAAAGTGTAAATTGTCATGGTAGTATGTGGTGCTAGCGAGTTGTAAAGTGGCAGTCAATGGTGGTGGTACATGGTTGTGTAGTGGTCTATGGTGGTCATGCGTAGTGGTGTGATGGTTTACGTATGGTGGTAGTTGTGTTAACAAAGAAGAAGAAGAGAGGGTTAAGTTAGGGGGCAATTAGAATGAAAAAGGCAAAACGTGTTGAATTGGAATTCAAATATTGAGACCAAGAATCTTTATTCAATGAATTTACGTAACAAGCATTCCATGGAATCCCCACTCAGTTAACTAAGCATGATAATAAAGACTTCATAAGGAATGAGGGGGGAATGGAATTTCCATTCCCCTTAAGTAAACATGTTGTTAATATATTACATAATATATGATTTTTTTCCTATTTCAACCATACACTTGTATAAGGGATGCTTATACTAACAATTCTACTCATAATTAACTTCAAATAATTAATCTTATAAGTTAGATAATTTTATTTTTAAGATCTCACTATAATTTGGTCTTACGCTTTGTATGTACGATACTAATTTTTCACTATCGGTAAAAATAAGTTTTTATTTAATTAAATATTTCGATGACTCAATTTTATAAATTAAACTTTACCAAAGTGTTTCTTTTAACTTTTTGGAGCTCATATTAAGAATTTATTTGATTTTGAGAATATTTTCTAGAGCCCTAAATTTACTGATTCTAAGCAACTATGATTATATGTAATAGTACTTGTAACTCATGCTGCTTACAACCACTTTGTTTCATCACTTCACAACTCATATTTTCTAAGTTTTATATTTACTTAGAATGTGCCACCACTTTGAGTCATCAATAGTTGGTCGAGGATCGGGGTCTTACATTCCACCCTACTTACAAAAAGTTTCATCCTCAAAACTTCCATACTCCAGAAGAGTAGAATTTCATTCTAAATATTATGTTTCCACTGCATAACTCCGATGTTCACATCGCATGACAATGATCAACTTTTGTTAAAGTCATAACTTCAATATTCTTCATTCTTTATGCCATTTAAGCGTTTACATCCAAGTCTATATCTTTATTATTCCTTTCTGTGCTATAAAGGTTTAAGTAACAACATTAATCTTACTCACTTTATAAAGTCTCTAATACTTCATATGCTACCGAGATTTTCTACCTTACTTCCTTAGTCTCACACTTATAGTTTAAGAAATATACTTTATCTTCAGCTTCAATTTCTATACATTCATAACTTAATAAAGTTACCAAAGACATGGCTATTTTACATTTGGGTTGCTTCATATACCTCAATGCTTGTCATGGTTAACCTAATCCTACACCTTTACAAAACTCTTATATCATCACTTTGATACAATTGATTCTAAACATCTCTTATCTCAACTTCCATCATATTCTATACCTCTCTTATCCCTCATTTATTTCTATTAGGGTTAGTAGCCATCGCTCCCCATCTCTATTCCACTTTACAACCTTATAAATTGAATATATCCTCTCTTCTTATCCTATAAACCTCATATGCAAGTTTAACATCATTATTCCAAATTAGTGTCATGTTTAGAGTCAACATTTTGAGTTTAAGTTATGCATATCTAGCTACATGGAGCCCATTTATTTAAGTGTTCACACTTTGTTATATAGATTATCTAGCTCATGATTTCATCATATCAATTCCTTTAAATTAACTTCAAGTACTCATCCGTTATAGAATTTTAATTAACTAAGGTTCTAACCTATTTTCAAAGTTAGGTTCTCACTTTGTTATTTCGTTCCCATATCACTAGATTAGTTCTTTTTAAACTAAACTTCTATGTTCCCTATCTTATAACTTTATGAGCCAAATATGTCTTCTTCATAATTTTTTTTTTTTTTTGAATTCCTAGCAAGATAACTTCTAACATATTCTCTCTACTATTAGTCTCTATAATACACTTATTGCATAAAGATATTAGTTATGAAAGTCATCAGATCCATTTGTTACTATGTAAGTTATTTCAAGTTGACAAATTTTTGAAGTTTTATATCATTTCGACTCAATCCCTACTTCTCGTACCTTCTAACTCAGGTTCTAACCAAGGTTTTGAGTCATATTAAGTTTAAGTTATTGCAATAAGACATATTTTGACCTTACCTCTGATCCTTAATTTAGTTAGAATTCCAACTTTCCACACTTTCTGACTTAGTTTTCGCCACCTAACTTGTATCTCATTTCTTCCTTTGCTCAAGGTTAGTCATAACAATATTATCATATAAGAGTAACTCAAGACTAATCCCATTCCTCATACATACGTTGTATAACTCTCCAAGTATCACACCTACATCATAACCAAGAGGTTAAGTACTTTATATAGCTAGCACATCTATAGTATTGAGTATGAGTATGGAAAATCTAAACTTTTCACTGACTTAGACTCAAATGAGATAGAGAATAATTCAACCCAATTGGATTTGATTTGAATCAAACAAGACCGACATAACTCTTGGATCAACATGATACATGAAGGAATTGACCAATTACCAATCATATAGTTTACATGACATGACTGAATCAATACTAAAGATAGAAAGCTCAACATAAGAGACATAATAGTTGGGATAATCAGAGAACTAAACAAAGGAAACTTCAGAGCTATAGATTTACCATTTCCTTCTAAGCCTACTCATGTGCCAAAGCATATATGAAGAATACCATTTCACACTAGTTAAACTACACTTCATACATTTATTTTTCTTCTTACAATGGCGATTAATGGGAATGTACAATTTCTCCACTCATTCCATAACCTATTCTTATTATAAAAGGATACTCTTCTTCTGCTTTCTTGAGCTAATCTAACTACTTTAGATGACTTCAGACATATAATCTTTGGTATAGATTCGTGGATGAACATACGAACCCAATATTGTGTGTAACTAAAGGGGTGGGTTTTAGACCAGATGGTCTAAAAGATAAATGGCATTTGAAGGTTGAGCAAGGGTTCCCAGCACCAATGATAGATATGACGCACCAACGCCTTACACAAGCTTAGGTCACACTTAATATGATGTACAAGTATGGCCGAAGGTCACTTGCTACTAGTTTACACTCAATGGGCTAGATAAAAGTAGCTTAAGAGTAACTAGAAGGACACTTAGCTCAAGAGAGTGAAAGTTTAGTATATTCTCTATATATCTTGCTGTAGCTATTACAATTTGTAAGTATTTATAGTACGCAATTAGGTAAATCTTAGGTTATATGAAATTACATAAAAGGATTCCTACTAATTAAGGAAAAGGGGAATGATTTACAATGGTATCAATGCAATCATGCAAAAGATTATCTACTGTTAAAAAAGGATAGTACGGATGTAAAAAAAAGGATAACGCGCGCGGTTTGCTCATTCTATAGTTCCCATGATACTATTAGCCTAGTAAGGTTAGATCCCAATTAGATTAGGTCGATGTTGGCAGTTTAGTAGGTTGGACAATTAGGACTAGATTAGAGGGGTAATTTAAGGGTAACTCATTTTCGAGTCAGCATTGAATGATTAACTCTTGGCAACTATCAACTCGGCTTTGGCATTATATGAGGTTGACTGCATCTAGAGTAGATGCTTAGACTATTGTGGTAAAGGGGTTGGGTTAGAGTATCAGCTAGTTACCTTAGCAGCTTCTTGGATGATGTAGAAAGTAAAGTAGCTTAACAGGTTGGACTAGGGTGTGCATTACTCCTCGACATTTAACTCACCTCAAACAGCTTGGTGAACCATCTAAGTGAGCCTTTAGGTTCGAGACTGCATAATTGGTCCTTGATCCCTATCATCCCCTCTAGGTTGTTTGAGATTTAGGATTAAATCTAGCTCAACTCTAGGTTGCTCATCCTCGAAAGTGTAGGGTTAGAGATTCGCAATATTGAAGGAGGTCGAGACTCCATATCCTTCATGTAGTTCAACCTTATAGGCATTAGAATTAATCTTTTCAAGCACCTTATAGGGTCCGTCAACTCCAAGAGACAACTTGCTCCTCCTCAAGATTAGGAATCATTCCTTGCTGAGATGTATCTAGACCAGATCACTTGGTTAAAATTCTCTTTTCTTCCATCCTCGACCTCCTTTCTTGAGCTTGGTAGTAGCTTAGCTTAATTACTCTACAACCTTTTGGTACACGGCTCTGATGGCTTCAACCCTTTCTACGCTTGGCTAGTCATCATTAGGTCTCGGTTGGGGTACTTGATCTATTAGGAGCTCAACGTTGAACCTATAGGCAACCTCGAATGGAGACATGTTTGTTACGTTGTGAGCGATCTTATTGTAAGCGAACTTAACGATTGGTAAGCATAGATCCCAATTAACCTTGTTTCGTTTAATAGCAACTAGTAGCAAAGTTCCTATGGTTTTATTGGCAACCTCAGTCTATCCATCGGTCTGTGGATGGTGGGACGTATTGTACAATAGTTCGGTTCCCATTCATCTTCATAATGTCCTCTAAAAGTGGCTCATGAACCTTGGGTTTCGGTTCAAAACAGTAGTTTTGGGCACTCCATGAAGCTTGATTACTTTTTGCAAGAAAAGAAAAGAGATAGTCAAAGCGTCGTTAGTTTTGGAACAAGGCACAAAATATGCCATCTTGCTAAATTGATCTACGACCACCGTGATGGAATCCTTCCCTCGAGATGTTCTCGGTAATCCCTACATGAAGTCCATACTTAGCTCGGACCATGGTTTAGTAGGGATGGGCAAGGGTAAATAGTATCCTTGCTCAACTTGACTCGACTTGGCTCGACTCAACTCTTCGCTTTTCGGTAGGTTATACACCTTTCCAACACGAATTGCACATTTCTCATTATTCTTAGCCAAAAGAATCTTGCAAACAGTACTTCATGGGTTTGACGTTGGCTAAAGTGTCCTATTAATCCTCTTTCATATGCCTCACGCACTAACAATTCTCTTATGGAATATGTCGGGATGCATAGTCTCCTCTTCCTGAATAAGTATCTATCCTCCTTGTTATAGTTGTCTAATGTTCGTCCTTCCTCGCACCGAGCATAGATGAGACCAAAATGTGGATCCTCCACATGTAAATTTTTTATTGTTGAAAAGCTAAGCAGCTTAGTTTGCACCTTGATTAGGAGAGAATATCGTCTCGATAAGGCGTTGGCCACTTCATTGTTCTTTCCATCATTGTATTTTATGACATATGAAAAACCCTTCATGAACTCGACCCATTTGGTTCGTCTCTGAGAGAACCTAGGTTGGCTCTTTAGATATCTTAAAGATTCATGATCGGTGTAGATCATAAATTCCTTAGGTAGTAGATAGTGTTACCATGTTGTTAGGGCTTGGATTAAGAAGTAGATTTCCTTGTCATAGACAAAATAGTTGAGTATAGCTCCTCAAAGTTTCTTGCTAAATTAAGTGATAGGTCAACCTTCTTACATTAGTACGGTACCTATGCCTAGTCGGGATGCATTACACTCTACTTTAAACACTTTGTTGAAGCTCGGTGGAGCCAAGACAAGGGCTGTAGTTAGCTTTTCTTTCACTTCGTCAAAACTCCACTGCTCCTTCCCTCCTTATCTAAATTCAACATTCTTTTTTGAGATTTTAGTGAGTTAGGCCACAATCATACTAAAATTTCTTATAAACCTACGATAAAATGATGCCAAGTCGTGGAAACTCCTTACATCGGCCAAAGTAGTTGGTACTAGCTACTTAGTGATCACTTTAATCTTCTCTTCATCAACTCATATGCCACCACTACTTACAACTAATCCCAAGAATATCACTTTAGGTTGGCAAAAGTGGCACTTCTTCAAATTTGTGTAGAGTTGTTCAACTGAAAGTTTTGTAAAGACTCTTCAAGATCCTGCTGGTGAGTTTCCAACCTAGGCTATACACTAAGATGTCATCAAAATAAACCACAACAAACTTCCTTATTAATTCTCAAACCACATGATTCATTAAGCACATAAATGTGCTCAATGCATTGGATAATCTAAACAGCATTACAAGCCATTCAGACAATCCATGGTGCGTTTTGAATGTAGTGTTCTACTCATCACCCTCGTGCATTCGAATTGGATGGTATCCTGATTTGAGGTCAATTTTAGAGAACACTCTTGCTTTACTCAACTCATCTAGCATATCATCAAGTCTTGATATGGGATACTTATACTTGATGGTAATTCAACTAATCGCTCGACTATCCACACATATTCTCCAAGACCCATCTTTCTTTAGTACTAATAAGGCCGACACGGTATAAAGGCTAAGGGACTCATGTGCATACCCCTTCTTCATCAACTCATCTACTTGTTTCTACAGCTCGGTAGCCTATTCAAGATTCAGCCTATAGGTAAGCTTGTTGGGCAATATGGCTCCTAATTGCAAGTCAATTGCATGTTCGATGCTTTAGATAAGAGATAGACCTTTTGATAGCTCATTTATGAATAGGTCAGCAAACTCTTCCAGTAATGTTTTCACCTCGGTGAGCTACTCCCTTTCGTTGAACTTCATCTCTAGTATCCTTCAGACCAGTAAATAGGTCAATCCTTTGAGCTCTATTTCTCTTTTCAGCTCAGCTTAGGTCATTATCAAAGCTTCTTTCTTCAGGGTTCGGCTCAATTGGGATTGCATAACCTTTACTTATTCGGCAGTCATAGGACTCAATTTTACTCTCCTGCCTTCATACTCTAAGGAACATGCATTCCTCTTTCCATCATATAATCAAACATCCACGGTTGTCCAAGTAGAATATGGGATGCACTCATGGGTAGCACATAACAAAAGCACTTCATCTCAATATTTGCTAATGCAAATCGACATAGACACTTGTTAGTTCACCTGTAAGGCTTCCTTATCACTAAGCTAATGAAGCTTATAAGGTTTTAGGTGGGGTTTAGTTGGCAATTTCAATTGCTAGACCATAAATGTAGAGGTTGCATTGGTGCAACTCCCACTATCAACTATTAAGGCATACAGTAACTCATTCACCTTGCATCTGATATGGAAGAGATTTTCTCTCTATTTGTCTTCGGGTATAGGACTGACAATCATTGTCCTCTTTAACACTATAGTAGTCGACATAGAGTTGCCTTCCTCACTATAGATAACTTCTTCCTCGAATAACTTAGCCTGTCTATCCTCTTGCAGCTCCTCTACTTCCCCGTCAGTGCTGTCTACTTCGGCAGTTGACACCTCGCCTCTGATCACCATAGTTCTTCTATTTAAATACTAAGCAGCCATGTGTCCAAATCCTTAGCATTTGAAACACTTGATCTTACTTATCTTTCTACCTAAACTCTACTCTTTCTCAAACTTCCTCGAAACTTCCCTCTCCTTTGCTCTGGTAGTTTGAGCAAGCCAGGTCTTAGCAACCTTACTTGGTTTCGTTTGCACATATCTACTTAGAACAGTTTAGCTATTGCCAGGTCGGATAACTGGTGGTTGGAACCTTCCTATTCAGCGCCTTTCTATCCTTTGGGTAGTTCAAATCGCATCGTCAATTAACCTAATATCCATGGTTTCCAAGATATCTTTGATCTCATACTTCAGTTCACTGATGAATCGAGATATAGTTTGGTCTTCTAGCTCGCTGATTCGCATCGAGTCATTAACATTTGGAATTCTTTGACATAAGCTTCAATAGTTGATCCTCTTTGCGTCAATTTTTATAATCTTTTGAAGGCATCCTGTAGATAGTAGCTTGGCATAAACCTTCTCATCATAACCCTCTTCATTTCATCCCAACTCATAATTTCTCATTCCCCTTCTCTTTATTAGGTGGCTTGTAAGTTCTTCTACCACAGGGCGACATGACTAGTAAACTTCAACATAACAAATCTATCCTTTGCATTATCGAGCACTTTGTTGCATTTAAACTGCTTTTCATTCTTATCTACCCAATCTAGGTAGTCCTCGGTATCACCACTTCCAAAATAGCATGGAATTCACATCCTCAACCCTTCACTTTAGGGGCTCATACATTCCTTTCTTCAAGTTTATAGTATTCCTCCTCTTCATTGTCTCCTTCCTCTTCTTCTTTGATTTCTTCAAATGCTAGTCTTCGCCTAACATCCATATCCATTCCTTCAACTCGAGGAAGTCGAGCTGGGACATTAACTCAACCAAACTGACCATTGCCTCGCTCTTGTTGCTCACGTACCCTAGTTGGGCTATTTCTAACTCATTGTCTATCTTCTTGGATAACAGTCACCAAATTAGCTACCAAGTCAGTAAGCCTATCCAAGCCATCACCTACTGATTGAAGTATGAAGCTTCCTTCTTGCCCTTAGCCATGTCAAGCACCACTTTCTTGGTTTCCTAGAGTTTCCTAAATAATTGAATCTGACATTGTTGGTTGACTCAAAAAATTGATGTTTAAAAATAATACTTAAAGTTCTTTTGGTGAATAACAATAGCTAAACAGTAACTAATACTCCCATAACTACGTATAGTGAACAAGTAGACAAGCACTCTGTTTTTACATGTAAGAAATAGGGGAAAATAGAGCACTAAGTATCTTTGACACTTTTTACCTACCAAACTTCTAGTGTTAACAACAGAACCTCAAACACATAAAACCAGTAGCAAATCACTTAGAGAATAAGGAAGCAGAAGCTAGCCTTTGAACATAACTTAGGCTCTGATACTTGGATGGTAGGGATTTGTAGATGAACACACGAATCTAATACCCTATGTAACTAAAGGGGTAGGTCTAGATTGTAAGATGGTTTAAAAGATAAATCGCAATTGAAGGCTGAGCAAGGGTTCCTGTACATCGACAATAGATATGATACACCAATGCCTTATACGAGCTTATGTCACACTTGATATGACACATAAGTATGGCCCAAGGTCACTTGCTACTAGTTCACGCTCAATGAGCTAGATAAGATTAGCTCAAGAATAAGTAAAAGGATACTTAACTCGAGAGAGTGAAAGTTTAGTATATTCTTTGTATATCTTGTTAAGGCTATTACAATTTGTAAATATTTATAGTACCTAATTAGGGTAAGTCCTAAGTTATAGGAAATTACAAAAAAGGATTCCTACTAACTAAGGAAAGGGAGAATAATTTACAAGGGTATCAATGTAATTATGCAAAAGATTATCCATTGTTAAAAAAGACAGTACGGATGTCAAAAAAAGGATAATGCACAGCTTGCTCATTTTATATTTAACATGGTACTGTTGGCTAAGTAGGGGCAGATCTCAATTAGATCAAGTTGACGTTAGCAGTTCGGTAGCTTGGACAGTTAGGATGAGACCTAGGGGGTGATTCAGGGGCAACTCATTTTTAGGTCGACCTTGGATGATTGGCTCTTGACAATTGTCAGCTCGACCTCGTTACCGTGTGAGGTTGGCTAAATCCTAATTAGATGCTTGGATTGTTATGGCAGAGGGGTCGACTCGGAGCATCGGTTAGTCACCTTGGCAACTTCTTGGATGATGTAGTCTTCGATTAGCTCAATAGGTTGGACTGGAGCGTACATTGCTCCTCAATGCTTAACTTACCTTGGACAACTCAACAAACCATTTGAGCGAGCCCTCGAGTTCAGGAGCGCGTGATTGGTCCTTGATCCCTATCAATCTTACTACCATACTCTCATCTTTATATGGTTTTCCTAGCTCACAACGTAACTTAATCTACTTTTTTCTTCATTCCAATTGTTATATATCCATAAATATTATGCTCAATTTCATCAATATACCAATTTGTTAAGAATTAACTAGGATTTTCTTCCCAACATCAAATTAAGTCTATTAATTTCTCAACAACTTCCATAAGACTTTTACACAAAACTTACTTCATCCCATGTTACTACTCATACTTTCTATCTCTCCTTCTTAAATAATCTTAATTTATGTTCCTTGACATGCCTCAAACCTCATTTCAATCCTTACTTTGATTCTTTAAATCCACATATATGACTCAACTTTTCAATCCATCACTTCTCTAATCCTTATCCATAAGCAAGATGTGATACTTCTAAGCCCATTTTACCAACCTTACTCTGATACTACCCTGTAACGGCCCTCCTTCTAAGTGTCTGCATAAAGATTTTTCTTAACTTTTGGTACCTAAAGACGGTTTGTTACAGCTAACCTTGAGTTAAGAATAAGATAAAGTTTGTACTACACCTATCATATAACAATATGAAACTCCTACTCTTAAAAAACTTCAAATTTGATATAACAACAATGGTAGAAATCTTTTCAATAGTGGGTCATACCTAGAGTATCACAATTATAAATTTTTACGCAATACATAGCTCTCATAAAATGTCTTCGTAATATATAGATTCATAAGAAGATTTACTCATTACTTTACTAATCTTCTATTGAGGCCCTTATGAAATAATTTGACAATCTTCTTGTAGAGCTCTTTCTTAGTGCTTGAATCTAATTTTTTATCCACTTTGGCTATATAGGGGTTTTCTTGAGTTCACTTTCTAATAAACACTTTGGCTTACTTTCTACTTTACAGTTCATCTTAAAGATGCTAATTATCTGTACTAAAATCTCCTTACTACTATGATGTGAGGTTCGAGTTAACTTCCTTTAGAACCTAAGGATAAGAAAGACTTATCTCTTTAACTTACTGTAAGTTAAGTGAGAGTGGACAAATAAGCATAAATACAACTAATATCACAGTATATTCACTAAGAAGGTTATCATTATCCTCACAAAGCTTAGCAATACAACCAAGCAATGTAAATGAAACAAACGTTTGCCATACTAATGTACGTTATATGCATCAATACTAATATCTTAGCTTGGCTTCAAACAACTCATTCAATTGGTCAGCTTCAATTTGAGCATCTAGACATAACCGAAAGTCCAGGAACCTAACTATGCAATCAAGGGTTGTTAAACTTAGTAGCATAGCCAAAATGCAAATTTATATGCTCAAAAACTAGTTTATATAAACCAAGCTATCTACTTTACAAAACCAAGTTTACATAGCCGAAATAAAACTTTACTTGGAGTTATCCTAACTTTAGAAAAACTTGACTCGTAGGTCCTTTTCGTATCATGCTAAGAATTCATTAATCATACACCTAACAATTACAAAGCAAATATATAGCAAGCTTACTCACATATTCATTAGACCAGCTTTTACTTAATCTCATTTACATTTTCAGTTTTAAAGTCTCAGTATCAGGTTCACTTAAGTAAACACCTTAAGAGATAGAGTTAATACCTACTCTTTTTGTCAAGTTAGTATAGAGCTAAGCATCATAAGATTAAACAATAACCAAGCAACATCATATATTGCATACATGAAACATGAATAACCACCAGTACATATACCCAGTAGATCAGTAATCATCCTATCAACTCATCAGATAACATATCACATTACACATAAGATCAATCACATTCATTATAGTTAGTTTATCTACTCTTAAACACCAACAATCCACTTACCTAGGCCACTTATCAATTTCCCCAAGTTTTACTCTTGTCCTTAGGACTTTTCCATGTGCATATGTCCTAAAGAAGATGCATACAATATCTAAGTTAATATATGTCAAGTATAAATAAAGTCACTAATGTAGTTATGCTTAGGGTCTAAAACTTCACATTATTCTTTTTAAGACAACTTTGATCTCAACTACTTTCTAACTTAATACTTTTTGACACACCTTCTTAATTTCATTCTGACTTGCACAAAAATATTCTTTAAATCCTTAAATCATACAATTGCAGCATCCACACCCTTACTTCTTCACTCCAACACTTTGACCATACACTTCAAACCTCAAATACAATATTAAACCATCATTAAAAGACCTAATTACTCAATCAAACACCTATTTTAGAAAATTTCAACCACATGCATGCTAAATAGAAAATAAAAACCCCTAAAATTTAGCTTTTGAATTTTTGATAGATCTTTTTTAGAATCAAAGTAGACATGTTGAAATATTTGCACATAAATTTTGAGATTAAAACGACATCATTTATGCTTTTGAAAATTGAAATAAAAGTTTGTTTTTGGCTTAGTTTCTTAAGGAATACATATTTTAAGTTAGAATTTTAGAAATCACGTTGCATTTTTGGATTCTACATGAAAAATTACCTATGAAAACAAAAAAATCATAATTTTTAGAGATTATTTGCTATTTTTAGAAAAATAGAATCAAAATTAAGGAAAACCGAAACTCACCGCTACATACAACTTCGACCACCGTCCAAGGTTAGGGTGTGTTAGCCAAGGTTGGCATCATCTCCTCTATCTCCAAGTGGTTGGGTTCGCTTTTTGGTAGTCTCTAGCTTAGGGAACTTGTAATTTCACCAAATTTACCCTTTTTCTTCTTATTTGTTTGTAAAATCCTTTATTGATACTTCTAAAGTCTCTCAACATTTTTCCTAGATCCTAAATTATGTAAACAAATTTCCAAATTCAGTTTAGTGATTTTAGAGAGCTCCTTCTTGCATTGGTGATTTGTTCGAAGCTAAAATCTGCCCTTTCTTCGTATTTTCTTTACATTATTTTTCTATGGTAACACTTGTTGAGGAGCCCCAATCTTCTACCAATTGCATGCCATACCCCACAATTATTTTTGGATGATCTTACAGTTGTCCTATGGAAATAGTTAATTTATTTAACTTAATCTTAATATAAAATTTAGTATTTTATATAATATATGATTATTTTTCTATTTCGAGCATATGCTTGTATATGAGATGCTTATACTAGCAACTCTACTCATAATTAACTTTAAATAATTATTTTTATAAGTTAGATAATTTTATTTTTAAAGTCTCGTTATAATTTGATCCGGCATTTCGCATATACGATATTAATTTTTTACTATTGGTAAAAATATGTTTTCATTCAATTAAATATTCTGCTGACTTAATTTTATAAATTAAACTTTACCAAAGTGTTTCTTTTAACTTTTTAGAGTTGATATTAATGATTTATTTGGTTCCAATAATATTTTTCGAAACTCTAAATTTACTGATTTCAGTCAACTATGATTATTTTATGTAATAATACTTGTAACTCATGCTACTTACGACTATTTTATTTCATTACTTCACAAGTTATATTTTTTAAGTTTTATATTTATTTGGAATGTATCACCACATTAAGTCCTTGATAGTTGGTTGAATTTTTATTTTTATTTTTATGCATTTCTAAAATGGGTACATTTCCAACCAGTCTATTTTATTAAAATATCTTTTCTTTTCTACATCAACAAACATTGAGAAGGCTCACATCTTCTATTATATTAAAGTGGATGGGAGGAGTTAGTTTTACATTCATTATATAGATAACAAATTAATTAAATAAATTTAAAAGAAAAATTATTATAATTAGAGAAAAGTTACTTTAGATGGTGATGTAAAGACATATACACTCTTTTTTAAAGGATAACTATTGTATAGAAAATCATATTTTTAGACAATCACACATACGATTTATTTACCTAGTTTTACATTAATTTTTAAACATTACTAGCACTAGTATAATGCTTGCTGGTTTGGTGTAGGACTATTTTAATTTTCAAGCATGGAAAAAAAATTACTTATCCAAAATTATTCTAGCAATAAGTGTATACTTATATCTATATATTTTAAAGTGTAAAAAATATCCTCAAAATAAAAGTGTTCATTTTTACACTATTCTTCTCGATAGAATAGAAAATTCACTCTTTGGCTTTCGCTAGGGATTGGCCAAGAATCATAAATACCTGCTACATTACATTTCCCTTTTTGTTTCTTCCCAGTATTAGGTCTTGAATAAGGTACTTCCTTTGATTTTCTCTTTCTTCATAATACAAGTTCATGATGCTTTCTAGGATTTTATTACGAGCATTAAGGAAATTGAAAGCTACTACGACTCTTCCATTGCAGTATTGATAATTTATTACTCAGACATAATACGATACAATTTAAACGAATTAGTATATAAAAAACAGATCTAATATAAGATAACAGATTAAACCTGTTTAAACACATTCAAAATCATGTTCGGGTTTAGGTCAATCTTTTAAACCCAAATACAGAACACAAGACATATTATATATTTTTTCATATTTATATTTTGTTATATAAATAATTTCTTTTTAAGCTAGAGCTTTCAATTAAAAGATATTTTTAATTATATACTCTTCTTGTTGCATCGTTGTTTAAATGGATAAAAAATTATGAACTTATATATAAATTCTTTGATTGTTCCTTTTGAAAATTTGACTAATAATGTGATAAATTTCAAAATTAATACTAGTAATAATACTAATATCTATTTAAGTTGTAGCTTTACTTATTCAATAATATTATATACTTTTCTTACTGCATCATAGTTTAAATAAAAAATTACGAACTCATGTATAAACTCTTTAATTGCCTAACTTGAAAATTTGACAAGTAATATAATAAATTTAGAAATCAACATTGGTAGCCATATTAATAACCATTTAATTCATGATTTTATTTAGTTTAGTGATATTATATAACTTAAATATATATATTTTTTATATTTAATAAGATTTTGCTTTATTAAAAACTTTTGTTTAGATTATAATTTTTTTATTAATAACAAAAATACTATGTTATTTGTCTTTATAAAATTTAAATATTATTATCATTTTTTTTCTCTTTATATTTATAAATATTTTATAGATTTAATTATAATTTTTTAATACATAAATAATATCAAAACTAAGATAAATAAGAAACGATATAATAATATAAATTATCAATCCTAATATAAATATGTTTATTTCGAATAAGAGATACATTAGGTCACGGTTTAGATTTTTCTACGTGATTAATAAATAAATTATATTATTGTTTTAAGTTTCTAGATATAAATCCATTTAAATATGGGAAAAAGACACAATATGACAACAGCCTATTCTACCATCTTCGCACAAGCATGACTTGCCATGCACTTTTATTTCAATCACCGAATAAGGTAATCTCCGATGAATTTCCATAAGCTAGCCCTTTCATATGCACAGTGTATGCGCATAATGTGCAGAAAATTTATATCTTTATGCATCCGTAGAGTCCTAGGGTTGAAACTCTCCAGCTTTTGATGCTTTGGTGCTGCGGTATGTCAAGTGCCCTGGAAATAAATAAGCTATGTGGTGATTGAAACTTAATCGAGAAGATGCATGAAATTTGTTCTTGTTGTGGTGAGAGTTGGCCGCTGATCGGTGCAGATGGAACTATTCAGATTGGTAATGTGATTGTTGTTATAAAAACCAATGATTGTCTATATCTTGGTGGCGAATGTATATTGTGGATTTATCATATGTAATATGCTCGATATTAGCACGAGTATTGTATATAAAATGAAGCTTCTTGTTCGTGGTAAAGGTCCCAAAGATTATGGCCCAAATGAGCCCAATTACAAGCGACACTATGGCCTTCGGAGACTTTTCTTTCTCATCACGAAGGGGGTAGGCGACTTCCATTTCAACTTCCAAAGGACCACTTACTATTTTCACCGTTTCACGTTCATCCATTCAATTTTTACTCCGATCGTCCCATCACGTGGCTATTTATATCAAAAAAAGGCAACCTTGACAATTACATAATTACAATAACAACGTAAATGTGTTAAAACACAACAACTAAACCAAATCTTTAAAGTGGGGGAGGTCTTCTAATGGCTGTCCGTAAGCCGTCGTCACCCATATTTCCTTCATAAAACTATGGAACTCGAAGTACTAGTCGGTTATGCTCTCGAAAGGCTCTTTCTTTGACCATTAGACATACTCCGCCTTCTCTCTCTTCTCTCTTTCTCTCTCCCTCTCTCTCTCCTCTCTCTCTCCCTCCCTCCCTAAAATAAGAGATGTTGTTTTCACGAGGAGTTTCACGCATTTCGAGGCTGACTAGAGGAGGAATAAGATTCAATCACCGCCGTTGTATTGCTTCTCATCGGACGCTTCTATCTAACCTCCATAGCGCGTATTCTCTCGAGAAGCATTCTTCTCCTGAGGTAATGGAGCTTCGTCGCAGTTTGATTCAAATGTTTCGTGTGTTTCTTTCTCATTTGTGACACTATATGTAGCTGTTATGTTTATAAAGTAATAGTTGCAATGCAGCAGTTTTATATTTTTCTTTTGAATTAGTGGCGAGTTTGAATTTGAATTGATTGGAGGTAAAAAGAGTTTAAATTTTTCAAATGAAAGGTTTTAAGTATGGATATTTTCTGGTTGCCGTTACGACGGAAAGCATGTTTTGGCTAGAGTAGATTGGAGTATGGTAATTAATGTATTGTGATTGCATTCATAAAAGAGGATGCTGGTTCTTTGAAAGAAGCACTGTTATGAGAAAGCCATAAGGTCCCGTTTGGTTAGTTTCATGGGATAGGATTCTCTGGAGTTTGATTATAGGATGGGATAAAAGTAGTAGTTTCAGGGTTCAATTTATGGAAATTGAACTCACTCCCACTAGTTAAAAGGATTTTAAGGAGCTGGGTGGAATGGATACTAATTTTTTGATCCTCACCCTTGTATACTTTGAAAATAAGAACGAATCGACATTTATAGAATCATTGAGTTAGGCCAAACAATGCCTAAAGGTTTTAAATCATTAAGGACATTGCAAATGATGGTTTGGGGAATGAAGTCAGCTCCATGTCTTTTAGAACTGGCAAGATTGGCTTTTGGTTGAATATATCCTATGTGATTTCCTGGCCGTGCTTGAAGCAGTCCTCAATTGTTGTAGTATAGTCTTTCTTTTGTCTAATAATGCTTGATAATGAAAGTGCTATGTTATCTTTTCTGGTGACTAGTAGGTATCCTGTTGCAGAGGAATTAACCCCTGGACCCCATACCTACATATTACAAGACACCATGTTCATCAAAGCAGTTCTGTTGTAGAGGTAGGTGAAATGTTGTAAAGCCAAGTCTCTTGTTCTTCTATGTATTGGTGAATTTGCACTGATTCATGATCTATAAACCTATGGAGTCTTGATTAAGAGTTTGGGACATGTTTCTTGGGCCGAGTTTCCTATATCAATTTCAAATTTGAAGAAGTGGGTAATCTTGGGATTCTCTTCAAATTTTCTGCATTAGTGTCAATACCACTACATAGTTGACGTAGAAGTGAATACTAACTTTAAATGCTGGTCTTTTATTTCTTTCAAATTTCTTTTTCTTTTTCTTTAAAATTTTTTTTTGGTGCAACTGTTGCCTTTTATTTCTTTCCTGTTATAAATTGACAATTTAGCTCATATGCAAAAATATGCTTCTAAACCTATTAATGAATTGGATCTTTTCAAATATCAATGTGAAGTGTGGAGAAAACAGTAAAGCTTTATCAGCTATAGTCACTTTTCTACTTTTATTATTATTTTTAACTAGTATTGCAAGAATTAGTGTTGCAAACCTTAAAGTGATCCCAATAGTTTTGTCAAGAAGCTCTCATGAAATTGCAAGTGGTGCAGGATTCAATTCCTCACAAAGCCATTTCATTTGAGCTACCTACATAGTGCTGGTTGGATTAATTCTTGCATCCCTTTTCTAATGTTGTTTATGTGCTCGAAGTTACTTGTCCAATTACTATTAAACCCCTTCTTGGGGGGAAAAAATAATTACACATCATTTTTGGTTGACAAGAAAAAGATTTTAACACCTTTGATAGACTATCACTTCTCTGGGATATAGAGATGATATCAAGAAACTAATATTCTTTCTATTGAGTATTAGCTCTTGAGAGTTTAACCAAATAAAGGTTGGCTGTTACTTAGAGTTGTTTGTTGTGAGAGGAGTGCACGGGGAGTTGGGCAAGGAGTATTAGCTCTTTGAGAGTGTTGTTAACACTGTTATGGTAAACAGACAATTATTTAACTGAATAGGGGTCCTTTGTAGGGTTCTGGCACAAATTTTCCACCTCTGACCAATGATTTACATGTAATCAACAAAAAGAAAAAAAATGTTGGATCACATTTCAGCTTCTTCTTGTTTTGCTGAATACCTACTTTTGCAAGTTGATGCTGCTTTTTCCAGGTTTTGAAGAAACTAATGTGGTTTTTTTCTATTACAATCAGCCATGTCATTATTCACCTAATATTGAGATTGCAAGTGATTGTTTTGTCTTGCAGGAACAGCTTGATCCGTTCTCACTTGTTGCTGATGAGCTATCCATTCTTGCCAACAGGCTGAGAGCAATGGTTGTGGCAGAGGTAGGATTCTCTTTTTAACATGTCCAACTTAATAATCTGTTTTTGGTTCCACATGAATTTTTGATTTGTGGTGTGTTTTCCTCCCATAATTTTGCCGAGTTGGTTTATGCAAAATTTTGTGCTATGCTCTTTTTTGTTTCTACAAATTCCATTCTTTGATGTTAGTGCCATTTCATCAGGTTCCTAAGCTTGCCTCTGCTGCAGAATACTTCTTCAAAATGGGTGTTGAAGGAAAGAGGTTTAGACCCACAGTAAGATATTATGGATGGTTTCAGTTCTTCTCCTGATGTCATCTATTGTAATGCCTGCTACTTTTGATGTGCTGTGTTATGGAAATCGAGAAATTTTAGCATCTCGTGGATGATCTTCTTTATTTTCATCTCATGATGTATTTTCAGTTACTTAAAGTTAATCTTTATCTTATGATTTGTCAATAAGACAGTGGGTATTTATTATTTAACCAGATCTTTGTCTCCTGTCCTGTAGCTTGGTGAAATCTTGGTGACAAGCTCCCATACATATATATAAACCAGAATGCTTAACTATAAGTTATATTAGCATCTATTGAAGTAAAATTACTTAAGAAATTTGACTGTAACTCCACTCTTTTGGCACGAGACTTAAAATTCATTCCATAGTGCTTTCAGTTTATTTTGAGTAGGTTTATTAATGAAGTCACATTAGATGGGATAAGCTTGGCTGGGGTATGATTATTTTGGGATAGTAGAGCTTTTAAGGAATTGTAAGTCTTTAGTGGTAGTTACTATTCTTGTTTGATATACAATGAAGAAGCAAGGTTCATTACTGCTCGTACAGTCCCAATTCCTCAAGCTGAAGAAATATTGAGATGATGAGTTGTTTCATTTGACCTTATGCCTGGTGCATCTGTGAAGACTCAGTTTAAGTTGTCTTCTTTTGGGGGGAATCAACTTGCAGTTATCTCTTGTAGTACTTCCTTCAATTTATCCATAATACAGGGTTTATTGACTTGACATTCATAGTTGTATTTCTAGCTGGTGCAACAATAGGGAATCTGTTCACTCCTTGATAATTGATGCATTCTCAGTTCCAACCGACTGCAGTGAACACTTTCTACACTCCTAACAATGTGAATAATTGCTTGATCATTGTCATAGATTCTTGATTTTGAAGGTCTAGCAAATTATGCTTGCTAATTATCTTTGGAAATTTGTGGCTCAAGTGGTCTTCTATTGTCTATGTTCACTCAAATGGATTTTGCATCTGATGTATGAAGGTGTAGTTATATGTCTTGGGGTGAAAGTTGGAAGCTTCTGGAAGAAAGCATCTGAGAAAAAATCCAGGAGAACTTTGGTAAAGTTTAAACTACCAGATAGAAAGTTGCTTCTATGTTTCTGTTTGGATATCAAAAACTACACTAGTAAGTATATGTGGTTGTAAAGTGGTAATATTGGGTGTATTTTGGAAAGAATTGAAAAATTTGGTCTTCTATGAGAAGTCACTGAAAGGAGAAAAACTCATGTTATATGGGTTAAGCAAGGTGACTGGAAAATATTATTGATTCGTTGAGTTGCAACTAATAATAGGAACTGTTCTCATATTGGTATATTTTGATTAATGATATTCTCCATATGATGGAGTTGCTCATGTACTAGATGCTGCTTTGCTATGTGCTATTTGTGTTACTACTGACGAAATAAGTAATAACAAGGTTTATTAAACATATTCAAATTTTTCCCCCCTCCGAGACAGTGAATTGGAGAATGAAGTTAGATTTATCTACTTTTAGGTGTGTTTGATGGTATAGGAGATTTTGAGTAGATGTCACCTTGAAAAGAATCATGAAGGTGCACTAAAGTATGTTACAGAATGGTAAAGATGATAGCAAGCCTATGGCTAAAGTGGATTGGGAAATAGTGTGCAAACCAAAATTTGAAGTTGGGCTTGCTATCACTGATATTGTAGCTTGGAACAAGATGCCTCAACTCAAGCATTTGTACTACTTGTGTGCTAGTGTGAGTGACTGTGTTTGGCTTAGTTAGGGCTGATCAGAACTAATAAAGGAGTAGAAATTCTGGTCATTGAAAATCCCATCAAATGCTTCATGGTCTTGGTGCAAAATTCTCCAACTTCAACCTTTGCACAAAACCTGTTTAGGTGGGAGGTGGGTAATGGTTATACTATCGCTCTATGGTATGGTGAGTGGCATCCTAGATGTGCTTTGGTTACTTGGTTGGGTGAACGTGCAGTGTGCTTCTCTAGTTTCCCAAAAGAGGCATGATTTTGCTCAATAATTAATAGTGATGCATGGGATTGCACACCTGGAGCTGTATGGGATACTATAAGAGAAGAGCTATAAGGAGCTTTTACTCCAAATTGCGAGAATAAATTTGTATAGCAAGATAGGCTAATGAGGAGTCTTTCTATCAAGGAAGCCTATGCTTCTCTTCAGTAGCCTAGTAATTATGCCGCTTGGTTTCAAGTTTTTTGGTTCGAAAAGCATGCCCCTATACATTCCTTCTTTTCATGGCTTGTGGCACAGCAAAAGCTTATCACTCTAGATAAGCTAGTACAGTGAATAATAATTACACATTACAGATGCTACTTTTTTAATAAGGAAGAGAAATCACACTCTCATGCTTTCCTAAAATGTTCTTTCATGTTTGATGTTTGGTAATGATTGTAAGAAGACATTCAGTGTTTGGGTATAGTACCGTTTAGAGTGGCAAATATCTCTGATCTGGTCAACTTTACAGTGCCTAGGTATCTTCAGCCTGGAAAGACGGGTTTTGATGATCTACTATACCTGGAGAGGAAGAAATGAGGAGTGACTTGTGCATAGTTCTTGCTCTTCTGCTGATAGTAGTATTTGATCTTGTATTGCCAAGTCCTTGATCTTAGCACCCTTTTCTTTTTATGTTAGGTGTTCTGCTCAAGATCTTAGGTCTCTTGTGAGTTCGATTGTGCTTTTTATAGGGCTGATCCCCAATTTTGTATTTTCTCCCTTATAAATGAATTAGACATCTGACATTTCACCTAAAAAGATGGAAGAAATAAGGTCTCTGGTTCCCATTTAAGGCCAACATTATGATCAACCACGGTACCATGACTGTTCTTCTGATTCATATGACTCTTAAGTATGTTTAAGAGGACCCTGGGCAACTTATTTTACTGTCTATAATGGGCAGCGGAGCTGAAGATTTCAGAAGAGAAGCTTCAGAAGCAGTATGAGTAAATATACAGGATGATTCTAGAAGCATAGCTTTATATGTCCATGTGTTAGTTGATATTGTCTCCTTACATTGCTTTGGTTCCTTGGAATTATGTGTTCTTTTTATTGCAGGTTCATGATGGGTTTAGGCATTTAGATCCTAGAGTCCTAGTATCATTTATAAGATGATTTTGGTGAAGCATTTCTTTATGTTGATGGGACTCCTTTCCTTTAAGAATTATGTCTGTCCTTGTAATGGGGAGTTAAGTTGGTTTTTCAATAATTGTGGAGGTTATGACAGAGAGATCCTTTTTGCCGATTTCCTTTGTTTTGGTAATGAAGCTTTTCAGCTGAATGATGCATAGCTCTTCCTGAGCTCTTAATCTTTTTAACATGAAGTGGAATTTACTTATGGGAGTTTGAGGAAGAACAGTTATTAAAAAAAATGATCTCCACAAAGAGGAGGGGATTCAAATGAAAGGTCAAATTTTACATCAGGAAGTTAGTCCAGAAAATGCCTGTTTTTTAGAAGTTGAGGTTCATGATTGACCTGTTGGTTCCTACATCTCTTACTTTTTCTTTTCCCATTCAATTCTGGTTAAAATTGCATGTGGGTGTACTTTAGGACCTTCTGACATCACACTGAATGATATATTGTTGCCTTCTAATGATGCTATGATGACTGTAAAGCTCTGATAAATGATATTATATGCTCCTTTGTAAATAATTTATTGGTTGGTATCTGCAGGGTGCCTTAAACTCTGTCAATAAAACTTTTTTCCTTTTAATGTGAATATTCCAGTGACTGTTTGTCATCAAGTGGATAAGGAAGATCAAGTTACTAATTTTGTAATGTCCTGGCATTTTGTTAACTCTAAGAGGTTTCTATTTTTTTTCCTTCATTTGCTACATTATCTCTGTATGTAAAGCCCAGGAAACTCTTGTTAGCAGGTTTATTAAAAGTTTATCTTCATATTTTGTTATGTAGTGATGTATTTTTATGTAAATTTTCTCCATTGGCATCTCTTGTCATATTAGGGGTGTGATGTCCAGTTATATACTGATTAGAACAAGTCTTATTTTAATCTTTCTTATAATTCTGCTGCTAGTGCCTTGACAGTGAAGTTCCACAATTTCTTGTTTGAAAATCCATGTAGTTTTTGGTATGTTTAGTAATGCCTAACATTTGCTTCTAGGTTTTGTTGCTGATGGCAACAGCTCTGAATGGTTCTCCTCCTGAGCCTCCTGGTGATATATTCACATCAGAACTCCGTACCCGGCAGCAGTGTATAGCTGAGATCACAGAAATGATTCATGTGAGTAATATAGCAGTGTAGCTTTTCTGTATAAAATGCCTTGCTGAATGATTTATGGCCCTCTGGGAAGATTCTTCACGGATACAGTAGCTCCATCTATTGAGATGTAGTTCTTAATGCACTGGTTCTCTTAGATGAAAAGATCTAATTTACTTCGTGTCTTGTGCTTTCTCTTTTTTAAACTTTTCTTGCACACCTCCTTCATTGTCATGCTTGAAGGTTGTCGATTATGGGCTGCATTCTTCTGCTTTTTATGAGAACCAGCATTTGCATTTAATTGACATGCTTTTGAGGAATTTCTCCATCTTGTTATTCATGCATATGATTATTCGTTTATCTCAGGTTGCGAGTCTTCTCCATGATGATGTCTTGGATGATGCAGACACAAGACGTGGCATTGGTTCTTTAAATTTAGTGATGGGTAACAAGGTAATTCCTCAATTTATGATAATCAAAAGGCACACTTGCAACTTGAATTCGTGTACTTTGAATTTATAAAGCAGCTTTTCTTTTTTGAGGCATAGGGTCAACTGTTCTTCCAGTCATAGAACTATTTCATGTGACTTTACTAGTGTCATTAGGGGTAGCAAGTGGTTAGGTAGCATGAAACTTCTACTTACCTGTGGCCTAAATTCAGGCACTTTTGATCTGCAAACTTCAACGCAATGAAGTTCTATTCAATCTCCTACATCCAATGTGTTTGTCAAAAATATATCCTTCCATGTAGAAGAGCAGTTTTTCCAGGTGTTATGAGATAAGGGGCAGACAATGAGGATTATGATGAATTAACATAAAGAATGAATGGTTGTAATGTTGTATTATATGGAGCTTCTGCTGTTAGGTGTACATATTTATCATTTGCAAGCAACTTCTTGAACATTGTTAATTATTATATATCCTATCGTTTGATGGTGTGACCTATTGTTTGCTTCAGAGGTTTTTGTGAGGATGTGATTTTATATTAAGGATGACAATTATTTATGGAACTAATAATTTGCAACATTTCAAAAATCATTGGAAAAATTCTTAGAGCAGTACTTTGAAACAATTTGCTGACAGATTTATAGTTTAATGGTATGGTTTATGTTTTGTAGGAATTATTTGTATTTGTCGAATCCTTTGCTGTTAGTTTTTAAAGCTTTCTTGTACTTGTTCATGTATAATGTCTATGTATTCAAACAATTTGCATCATAAACTATAATATTTTCCTGTCTGAAAAATGGAATTTCTGAGATTGTGAATGAATATGCACCAAGGTTAAAAGCCAATCTCACCTAGTAGGAATGAGGCTCCAGTGCCTTTATTTTTTAAACAAAGGGCAGAAGAATCTTATCTTTTGTTAGTGCATTTGAACTGCCTTCTCATTGAATGGCTGTGGAAGCTTCCCAAATCGAGGAGAACAAATTGGCTTGCATGTGGGTTACATAAGTTATCTGTATAATATTACTGCCAATATTTAGGTTATAGGTTGCTTGTACTAGTACTTTACTATTCCAGGGCAAAAGGAAAAAGAAACAGAAAATCATATGCTTATCTTTCCTATATTTGAGAAGTTAGGATTTGAAATCTTCATTGCGGTAGAGACACATGATAGATTTTACAATGGCACTTATGGTTGGTTTGTACATCCCGTTTGTCTTCTAGGTTGCAGTATTAGCAGGAGATTTTCTGCTTTCCCGGGCTTGTGTAGCATTGGCATCCCTGAAGAACACAGAGGTATCTGTATGATTCTGAAGATATGGCAGTTTGAGTTTGGATGTGTGGTCATTGGTTTTGTTCATAATGATGGCTCAAGATTAAGGGATGATGTTACTTTATTCATTCTTCTTTAGCTGTTATAAGACCATATAAGGGTTCTTCAAGGTTATTGTGACACTGCTGAAAAATATCATGCCTTCAGTCTGTGAACTGTGATTTCCATTCAGAGCCTTGCCTTCACAGTTTTCATGTCTAGTTTGCTGAAAGTTGCAAGCATGATATAGGCTTTAATATTGTGATTTCTGTAAATTTGGTCATATTCTTTGAACAGAAGCAAAGCTCACATTGTGAATGTGTTTTGGAGTAACTCTTTGTATATGTTATGAATGGGAAACCAGTGGTTTCAGAGTACAGGATAAGGAAAGCAATTAGTTCCATTACCTCTGGCAAGTACTAACTTGCGGTTTTATTACTGAAAATGGTACTGACTGCTGCTTGACATGCAAGGCCCTATCGTTATCAAGAGAGCTGCAGTTTATGCATAAAAAAATCAAAATAAACCTAGCTGCTGCAAAACAATTTGTTATCCTATGGTGTGTTTGTTGTAAGATGAGAGTTAAAGGAGCCTAGGGAGTGTCTTTGCAGAAAAAATTGAAATATCATATTTGTGCAATTATTTTCTCATTAGATGAATCTCTCCCAATTACGACACAAGTTTTCAAGTATTGCTGAATTCTGTATGAAACCTATTTGAATCACAAGTTTCTTCATTTTTCACTCTCTTCCAACTCCGTACAAATATTCTGATGCTAGCCCACCTTTTTTTTTGCTTGAGCTGGCTTGACTCCTTGTTCATGTCTATTTTTCAAATCATTTTTGTTCAAGTCTCTCCACGTTCTCCTGTGTTCTTCCAATGGTAATCACCAAGTGAATTATAGTATGATATTTAGCTCTGCATTTGTATAGAAGCCAAATGTTTCACCATAAAATTCATATATTTCTCCATCATGTTGAACCTCTTTGCATCTTTTCCTATTGCTCAACCCACAGTAAGCTGTGCAGTGAAAGACCAATCTATATTGATCAGGATATCGATGGCAATACTTCTGCATGAACTACTTTAGCTTTCTCATTGTGATTTTTTTGCGGTCTGTACCTTTTGATTGAGTGAATAATGGTTAATTAACTTTATTTAATTAATCTTCTTTCTATCTGCAGGTTGTGTCACTACTTGCAACGGTAGTAGAACATCTTGTAACAGGTGAAACCATGCAGATGACATCATCATCAGATCAACGATGTAGGTAAGCTGTCATTTGTTCTTTTCTTTGCTTCCCTGCCTCACGAAATTTGTCACTGTATCTGCTGCTATCTTGCTGTAATGTCCATGTAATGTTGAGGCTTGCCAAATTGAACCCTTAGATCTCTGATTTTGAGGACTTATTTGAGAGAACCCTTTAGTTTTGTGAGAATAACTGTTGAGCACTAATTAAATTTGAGAATTGTTTCTTTTGACTTGCTTTGTTTGTAATAAAAATAGTGTATTTATACAAGCATTTCAACCTTATTTTCCAAAGATGAATGACAATGACAAACCATACCAAATAGAAAATCCTTAACATCATGCTCTTCTTTACAAGATTATCCTCAAGCTCAAACTATCTGCTCCAACTTAAAAAACCATGGTTGGGCTTCCCTAACACATGCTTGAATTGCAACTTAGACCAGAGAGATACTTATTAATCACCTCTCTTTCTCTCTGCCTTCATCTCTCAACATTCCAAGCCATTGCTTATGGAGTTGCAGCATATACTATTTTTGCAACTTGTTGACAGCGCTCATGACATCTTGGTCTGCTACCAAGTTATTAAGGGAACATGATGTAGTTGGAGGCAATTTACTGAAACAAGGTTGTGGAGTTAGCCAAAGTGAACCCTTCTAACCTAATTTTGAGGGGTAATTAACCCTCTGATCTCATAAGCATTAAGAACTAGTCAAGAAACAATACTTCGAGCTTGCTTCATTTCTCATATGTATACTAGTGTATTTATTCAAGCCGTTCAACCCAAACATTCTAGAAATATAAGATAATGACAAGTGTTAACTATTTCTCTAGTTTTCGACATGTGCAGTTACCATCTACAAGTGATCTATCCTGAATAAAGCCGCCCTATGTGGCCTTTTTAGGGGCTCATTCACCTTGTATAGCCTTATGGAACCTTATGCAAAGATTTTTTGGACCAAATTGGTATGATTCCCTAAATCTATACCTAGGTGTGCTTCCGATGGGAAGCTAAATACTCAGGATAAATTGGTGGCTTTGCAAATTCTTTTATTGCTATCTATTTTAAGTGGATTTTGGCTCACTACAACTTGAATCTTTGAACGCTCTTATTCTAATAATGTCTCAAAGCGCTTAGTTAGTGAAGCTAATTGTCCTACTAGTTCTTTTAATTGGAATACTATAGTACAAACACCACTTCCTTTGGCAAGCTTTAAAAAGTTGGAAGTTGATCCACGGAAATTAGCCTTTCTGGCTTGTGCTTAGTATTCACTTCATACAAAAAGAAAGAAATTCAAGGCACCAAAATTGCAGCTCACTAGTTTCCCATTTGGACAATGCTCGGCTGGAGTAACTCGTGCTGCTGCTGCAATTTTGAGTACTGGATCTTGCTAGCTACTCAGTTTGGCTGCTGCTCTTCTTGGCTAGTTTGGATGTGCAGCTGCTGTCTGGGTTCTTGCTAGCTGTCATGCTGAGCTTTTGGCTTTGTTGATTGCTGTTAGATGAAGTCCACAGCCAGATGCAGTTTGGTTGTAGCTGTCACACAAATGGAGCTACTCGGATCTCACTAGTCTACTGTCATGTTCATGGAGTTGCTCAGGCTTGTGGAGTTTGACTAGTTCTTGAATTTGCTCGGCCTTGCTGCTTGTCTTCTGTTCGAATCTGCAGCTCCAATCTACCATGGAGTACATGGATGCTATGAAGTGGTCTCTATAGCACACATTCGGGCTCCCTGGTATGCTTGGTCGCATGAAGCAGATCGAGCTGCTCTATCGAAGAGAGCCGCTCTTCGCTTTCCAATTTGTATTTGGCTTTCAAACCCAATAACTGGCTACCCTTCTTATGCAGCTGAGTTCAGCTGCTGAAAAATCAAAGTATACAGCCTGATGGTTGGTTCAGCTAGGAGTTGTTCGGTGTGTAAGTTGTTGCATTGTTTGGTCTGTTTCAGCCATGTTGGAGTGTGTTAATTGTGTCAGTGCTAGGATCTCTGCTCTGCTCCATGGGTTGCTGCGATTCTTTTGTGCAGCTCGATTTCAATTCAAGAAGCTGCTGTTTGGATGAGAAGCTCTAATGCTATCGTCTTCAGAAGGAGCTACTGCTGACTTGTTGGTTGCGCGGAGTTGCTGCAGGGGCTGCTGTCTTGTTGAGCTTGGCATGCTTGGTTCGTAGCTGCTCCTTGGTTGCTCTTCATCGGCCTTAATTGGCTGCTGCTGTCATGGAAATTGGAGCTGCTATGTATTGGTTGCCCATGCTCAATCTGTGTAGAGCTCAGTTGCTGGATCTGCTGTCATCAATTCTGGTTGAGTGCCACCATGGCACTCTTGGTGGAGACAGGGCTGTTGAACTTTAGTTGGGGTAGGCTGTTGCTGCTATGCACTTGTAAAGGAAAGCTCAGCTGCCATGCTTGGTCCTTCTTGATTGGTGCTCAGTAGCAGCTCAGATCTCTGCTCTTGTGGTTCAGAACTTGCAGAGTGCCCTTACAAGCTACTGTCCATGTTACCTGTCAAACAAATCTAAAGAAAGTAATGAGGTGATGAGGGCATCCAAACAAAGATAGGACAAATTGGCCTCTACAAGGACTTGTAAGATAAAATATATATATATATTGAGCACTCCATGTCCTTGTGGCTGCTACAAGTTGATAGGATCTGCTGTGGAGATTGCAGCTGCTGTGTGCTGCTCTGTTGGTCTTGTGAAGCTCAAATAAGGTAGCATGAGTCATGATCAGGTCAGCTAAACTTAGCAGCAAATGGCTGCTGTCCACTGGTTTGTTTTCTCCAAATAAACTCCTCAGTTTTACTATGCAAGGGGCCGTTTGAGTTTGGAGTGCAGCTACCGCAACAAAAGGCTGCTGTTGCTTGCATTCTGTTCATGTGGATGTGCTCCACTCTTGAATGCATCTCTCTTAGTTCATTAGTTTCTCTTCTATATTTAACTAGCACTTATGAACTTAAAAACAAATTCTGCTTTAAGAGCTTCAATTGAACTCCAATTCTTATTGTGTTAGATCATAGCAAAGACATGAAGATCTGCACTTCCAATCTACTTTTGCTCTGTATCTATCCTTGATATCAGCTTCATGGAATTGCATAAGAAACTTAATGTGCTGTGCACTAGCTCTTTTATGAAGACCAAGCTGTCATGTCCTATTCTGTTTGGGTCAGGACTCTATTTTGAGTTGTGGACTGCTCTTGTCATCAGCAAAATGCACCGTTTGGCTGAATTCAATGCCAAAGCTAGTGCCTTTTGTTCATCTACTTTGCCCCATCTCAATAGACCTAAACTGACATTGTCTTGTGAAGCTCTCTTGTTCAATGCATTAGCTGCAAATTTAAGAATATCTTAAGTTCACTAAAATGGCAATGAGATGATATTAGGACAAATTATAGTGATTCATAAGTGGTTTGTAAATGAGATAAATATATGAGCACATGCAAACCAGTTCAAGCTAACTTTTTTACCCTTTTTTTCACTATTTATGCATAATTAATCTAAAAGCATGCATTTTATCTATTTTTAAGAAAAATCCACAACAAAAGCACAATGAAATACACAAATGTGCTGAAATTAAAAGATGATAAATGTGTAAAATACACCTTGATCATTCACCAAGTCTACTGGCAACTTAAGCAATGCCTTGCTTGTGGAGGAACTACATTGGGACATTCCAGTGCATAAACCAAACCATGGATCTTCATTGTTGTTGATTTTTTTTTCTTTTTTGTTTCTAATGTCAGTTTGATGGAATTCCATCTTCTGCATGAGACCTTCCCTTGTAATTATTGAGGAACTTCTCCTCTGATAGTGCACTTGTCAGATTTACTATCATATAATTCTGGGAAGATCTCCAATTTCTTGGCCGATTTTTCTGCATTTGATCTAAGATAGCATTGTGATGCTTAAGCATTCAATGCTTAAGATAACATGGGTTTTTTGATCATGGCATTCTTGGAAACCATTGAATTTCTTGATCTTCCATCAATAGAAATGCATGGGTTTTGATTTTTTTCTTCCTTTCCATTTTTCCCTTATTATTCCCTGTTGTGATGAGGCTATATAAATACATTAAAGTTGGAATTTTTGTAATTGTTTTCTTATGCAGTATGGAATATTATATGCAGAAGACATACTATAAGACCGCATCATTGATTTCCAACAGCTGCAAGGCAATTGCTCTTCTTGCTGGACAAACAACAGAAGTTGCAATGCTGGCATACAATTATGGAAAGAATCTGGTTTGTATCTCCATAGTGTTCAAAAAGCGAAGCTTGTAGTAGCGGACATGCTAGTTTACTGCTTTTTCTTGTGAGAGTACAGATAACTATATTTGCACCAGCTTTTTTGTCTTGGCATTGCATAAAAATGACATACTTTGTTTTGGAGTGTATCTCCATCAGCTTTTTTGTATCTCCATAGTGTTTAAAAGGTTGATACATTTACGAATATGGAATCATGGGTGACGTGACAATTGAACCCCAAGATATCGTACTTTATTTTCAATAGTAATAATGGCATAAATCTCTAAATCATCTTTAGTATGACTCATGTGGCCCATGGCTCTCCATATTTGTAAATGTATCAACCTTTTGCATAATATCACGTTTATCTCCTTTCTTACCCCTTGCACTTGAAAGAATACTTAGTCAAATATCATTTGATGAACTAAATGTATCTTTTTCCTCAATTATTTATTCATCTTCAATGGAAGATCTTCAACAGTAAAGCTTGAATGTAATCAATTTAAATTAACGAAGCAAATATAATGTCATTTCACTCATAATTTGATTGGCTTGCTCTAAATTGTAGAAGTTTAGTTGTTTTTATTAGTTTTGATAGTTCATTAGACCTAAATAAAGAAGTTGTAAACTTATATAATCATTATACCTAAACTCATGATTTTACCATGAGTCTATAAAAATTATTTTATGCATGATTTTACTCGGAAAGATTACTAAAATCGAAAATTTGTAGAATTATACGTGTAGAATTGCAATTTTGATAACCATAAAGATGCTATTGCTCATATTCCGATTGGGAAATCATTGTGATAGAAAGTAACCGTCACTTCCAAAACTCTTTCTATATTTTCAACTCCAATCAACTATAACATTACACATTCCCTAAGGTTTTTTGTGCTATAAAATCATTCTTATTATTGCTGTTAGTACTGCCTCTTCTGGAAAGGAAGTTACTGATTTTTATTTCTATGATTGTTTATTTGCACTGGACCAGTTTCTTAGTAAGGCATTATGTAAATGTTGCATATATTGACTGAGGCAGGGTAATGAATTTAGTCTAAACTGAATTGGGTTTTTTTTTTTTCCCTCCTGGCAATAGTTAGCATGTTTTATCAATTTGTTCATGTTTGTAATTGGAGAAGTTTAATGATACACATAACTCTAGATACTGGGCCTGGACTCAAATTCTTTATATGATTAGGAACTGCCTATTTGATGACTTAGTTTCTAAAATTATTTCTTTGCTTTCACTTTCTACAGGGATTGGCATTTCAGTTGATCGATGATGTCCTTGACTTTACTGGCACATCCACTTCACTTGGAAAGGGATCTTTGTCTGACATTAAACATGTAACTTACCCATCCTTTATTAGATAACCTGACAAAAAGGTGCATTAGTTGATCTTAATGATGAAGTCTTATCTATTATTGATAGATTGAGCTTGTAAACCATGTTCCATACAACAGCAATAGAATCTTAATGTTTCTTAAAATGACATATACGGCATTTTGCTTCCTTGCATTTACTCAATATGGGACAGTTCTTACTAAATCTACCTCTTAATATTGCACTATGGTGACTTGACTCAAAATTTCTGTAGAAGCACTAAGGAAAGTGTGTGCAACTATTTTCATTTGAGGTTGTAAAGCTGAATACGGTGGTTAGGCCTATGCATCTTCAACTGGATTCTCTTGATTGGTTACCTTGAATGGCTTCAGGAGAGATAATTTTGGTCTTTATTGATCTATTTTTTTCCTATACCTAACTGAGTTCAGATGCTTTTCCATTGGGTTGATAACCGCTTGTTTTGCCACAAGTTATGTTCTTATATGAAATGCAGTTGTAGAGGTTGCTGTCATGTCTTTGTTCAACAGTGTACATGAAACTGAATTTAAAGTTCAAACATATCTGCAGGGAATCATAACAGCTCCTATTCTGTTTGCCATGGAGGAGTTTCCTCAATTGCGTGCAGTTGTTGACAGGGGCTTTAGCAACAAAGCAAATGTTGATCTTGTAAGTATCTTATGTTGTGAATCACTGATACTATGTGTTAATGCATTGTTTTTACAATGTTGTCTTCTGTCTAGTGTGGTCTATCTGCACTGATATAGGACCAGACTTTGCCAAATATGCCTCATTATATCTGTATCTTGGGTACTAGGGCCAAGATGAGTTTGGCAGCTGGTTTAAACGATTGCCTGTATTATGCGTCTCCTTAAGCATAACCAATATGATGTGGGCTTGAGTTCAGGATCTAGTCCTGAGATGATACCAACAAATTATTAGTTAGGTTTAATCTGCCTATATGGTGTCTGGTCTTTCTTTGAAAAGCCATGATCGAATTAAGGTTTGAGAGCTCATTGATAGAGGATGCTCCGATTTCTCGGAAAACTAAATATTAAATTAAGAGAGACAATACTCCTTTAGCCATCCTCAATATGTATGCCTTTCCATCATACTTTCTTAAAATAAGTATTTCAATATTTATATCATCTCTTAATATTTATTTCAAGGATTAAAGGAAACACTATATAGATAATTGGAACCCACATTTCTATTGCACAGTCTTCCTAAAGTACTGCTGTCCTAGGAAGGCATCTCTGACGTTACTGCCCCCTTTGACAATGAGCTTGTCCCTAAGCTTGAAGGTGGGATAAAGGCACTGGAACTCTTCCATGGACTCCCAGGAAGTCTCTTTTGGCAGTAGTCCTTCCTCCTACCCAAGAGCATCTAGTAGAGCTTGATTGAGACAAGAGTAGCAGGAACATGTACTGCCTTACCTCGGCTTATGGTGGTAGAGGAGGCAAAGTAGTAGGAGGATCTCCAATGAACCACTTGAGTAGTGAGACATAGAGCATGACAAAAGCCTAGCTGATCCAAGTGAAGCCCATGTTGAGCCCAAGGCCCAAGTCCAAGAACCCTCAACCTGGAAGGTATATTTCAGAGAAAGAACTAAAAAGATTGCAGGGGAGAAAAAGACAAAAAATATAGAGTAGGGTTTTAAGCTTAGGACGTGTAATGGGTTTACCCTAGTACTAAGAGAACTGCAGAATGCAGGGTAAGAACATTCTGATACGTGTTACACAAGAAAATATACTCTATATTTTGGAGCTTATAGCTTTGTCTTCATTAGGCAATAACTTCAGAAATTTGTAGTTGAATGATTTATTGCTTTGGTATTATTGATACATACTGCTAGTGTAGTGAGTTGAATGCATGCCTTGCACATGACATGTAGGTTTCAAATTTAAAGCGACAAATGTCACTTCCAAATTCCAGGCATGAGTGAGAACAGATGCACGCAAATTGCTGGTGTTGTAATTTTCTTCTTTTGTTTTGGACCTGCTGTGTCCATATGGTCAAAAAGAGAGCCTGTAGGTGGAGTAGCCCCCACAGCCCACAGGGTTATGGGGCTCAGGTCAAGGTGTGGACCAGACCGTTGGGTCCAGGACAGGCCTGGGTCAGACCTTACCCATGGCTATGTCTACCTAAGGAGATGTTTGCATTTGATCTACAAATATTTTAGACTATGGTGATTGGTTTGAATAATGAAGGCTTGCTCCCTAAAATAGAGCCTCAGATGCTGCACAGCCTTAGCTAGCCAATATGTTTTTATTCATATGCTGCCAAATTGCTATGTTCTTAAGCCAGGTGCTGAATGGAAAAGGCAATGGGATATTGCTGTTATTGAAGCACAGTACTAGTCCCAATCCAAGGCATTGCATGCAATCACAACACTAATTCCAGTAGGAGAGCATCAGAGTCCTTGCTTCAATTGATCAAAGGAGACTGAGACTGTGATAGCTTCATTCCACTCAAGAGTACTTCTTGAACAAATTATTGGGGACTGCAATTGCGCTATAATCCTGGACGAAGTGGTGATAATATCCTGCAGGACGTAGAAAATCATGCAGAACCTAGACTGATTGAAGAGTAGGTCAACTTGCTTAATCTTTCCTGAAAGTCCACATAAACCCCGCCACATTGCCTGGAATGCCCCTGTTAGCAACCTGGGCCTCATCAGATGAGCACTTCAACTGTTTCAAGAATAAATTATGTGCAACTGATAACATAAAAACTTGTCTACATGCTAGAATTGCTTTACCATATTCAACTATAGATGAGGATATTGTAAAAAGAACTAATACAAATCTATGGAGGTGCTCATGAAATACCTCATTCATTAATACCTACAAAAGGAAGTATTAGATAGCTTGAATGGCATAACTAAGAACTTAAAGTGACCATGATGAGTTTTGAAAGCCATTCTCCTGCATCAACAAGATGCATTTGAATCTGGTCATATCTAGATTGTAGGTCTAATTTAAGAACCAGCTAGGAGCCATGCAGTTCATCTAACTACTCCTTTTGCATGCTATAGGTAGAGATAGGCACAGGTCAGGATTTGACCCATGCATGACCTGGCTTAGCACCAAACCTGACCTATAGGGCCCCACTTTGTCCCCAAGGACACAGAGGGGAGGTCCGCACATCCTAAACAACCTGACCGAAAAAATAATAATAATAATAATAATAAAAGAAAAAAGGAAAAGAAAAAAAAAAAAAAAAAGAGGGTTACAATGCTTGTAATTTGCAAGAATCTTTTGTCACTTTGAAAGTGATGTTGTCATTCATGCTTGGAATTTGAAAGTGCAAGCCACTTTGAACATGAAAGACATGTTCTTCACTTATGTGCCTACACTTCAAAATGGCTTTAATATATAAAAAGAAAATTTATTCAATGTATCGTGTTTGCTGGGTAATGTCAATTGTACCATTAAAGTCAATTCACTAAAATATCATTGGAATATTGTGGTATCAGTGTATTGTAAATATTAATGGGAAAATTTTGAAAAAAAAAAGAAAAAGAATAGATCTTTGTGGATCTAGGGCTCAAGGCCCAGTACCAGGGGACTTGGATGGTGGACTTAGGACTCGTCAAGTTGTGCAGCTTGCTTGCCTTTAGCTATAGGTATAGGAAATTTATCCTTTACCATCTTGGCATTTAGCTCCTTACAATCAATATGATGTCTCTATGTCCAATCCTGCATTTGCATCAGTGACACCAGGGAGGTGAAAGGAGACTGACTAGATCTATTCCCTACTATAGCTCTGAGCACCCTCTTGCTCGATCTCACCTTTCTATGGGTGTGGTACTGAGATGTTGGACAACTACAGGCCCTATCTTAGGTGGCAAATGAATGCGGTGGTTGAGATCTCAGGTTGAGGGTAACTATAAGGTTTCCAGAAATAAGTCCCAAACTTTGCTATCTCTTCCATCACCATCCTTTCAAATTCTTGGCTCTGTAATTTTTAAATCATCTTATTTATCTGCTCCCATCCTGCTTGCTATGCCAGATAGTCTCTTTGCCTTGCAACGAAAATAACATTGCCACACTTTGAAAATCCCACTAAATTGGTCCCAAGGTTTGAACCTATTTCACTCCTAATTTAATGTTATGACCTACTAATGGGATCACATATAGATTTGTGTTGAATAATTATCATCGACCTTTGTGCAAACCGATAACTTCCCTCACCAGGTAACTTCTCCCCATTATCCACTACTTTTGAGCCTTAGATGCCTTTTTATCCCCAGGTGGAGCTGCTTTGCCATGATATCACCAACAATATTCCGGGTGCTCACTGGATCTACTAATTCCTGCATAGACTGGCCAGCCTTATCTTCCTGAACCTACATACTTTGGGTGCTTTGAAAACTGGTAATAGCATGTAAAGATTTCTGTGGGTCATCCATCTCTTTACTTCCCTCAAAAGGCTCTATCTTCTTTGATCCCACAAAAGACAACTACTTAAAATGGTGATTTATAGTACAGGGCTCATTGCAAGCCATTTCCTTATAAACATTGCTTCTCCTACCTGATCGAGACAACCTCTTAAATGTCTGTAGCTTTCTCTCAAAAGCTCACACTGGATTCAATAGTTAGTTTCAAATTAGGGGGACACTGCAGCTCCAAATCGAGTCTAATTGCATCTGTGGATCCGGTAGTGAATAGAGTAATTTGCAATTCCAGGTGAATAGTTGTGTGCCTTCAAGGAATAGAATTGCCTTGATGCTCTTACACACATCCTGTTTGGTTTTACTTGGCTAGTTCACCTTCATCTTGATCGCCATGCAGTGGCGGCCCAATCTACAAACTCCATCCTTGTCAATTGTGGTTGTTCATGTGCTAACTTGTGGTAATATAGTTCAGCCTTTCATGTCAACTAGCATGAAGCTAAATTGATCTTACTATGTTCTGGAAGCCCTTAAGTCTGAAAGATGTTTGTATAACGAAGAACCAGGGGTTCTTGGTGCTGTTTAGGTCTCTTCTCAAAGTTAGCTTGGCAGTGAAACCCCCAATCAACTTGCGGATCAAAATCCATGAGCTTCTCTAAGGTTCAACTCCACCTAGGGGTACTGTTGGAGGAAGACATGATATGGAAACCCTTTTAAAGTAGGGTTAGGCTGTGGGTGAAGCCCATAGCATGTCAGAAACGGTCAAATGAACACCAGGTTGTCATGCAGCTCATTGCTGGCATATGGGGGTTCCACATGTGACTGTTGCTCTTCTGGTCTTGCAAGCGATTGATGCAAGCTATGCCATCAGAGGGTGATCTGATTTGGGGGTTGCCTTGCAACTTATGGTTGCAGTTTTTGTATTCTAATCTTCGGTCCTAGAACATATGATGGTATTAGGGATTGAGAACTTGTTGAGGGAGCACCATCCTATCTCTTGGAAAATTAAAGTCTCAATTAAGAGACTATTTTAACAGAGACAGATTTGTGCTTGCTTTATTAATCCTCAAAAGGGACACTTATGCAATCTTTTCCGTCAAACATGCTTCAAATGATATGCCTATCAAAAGACAGTACCTCTCTTAACATTTATTACAAAAATAAAGAGGAAAAGTGATAAAGTTAATTGAACCCACATTTCTATTATGTGGTTATCCTCAAATACTGGCATTTTAGGAGGGTATCTAACATCAAGAAAGTTAATATGGGCCTAGGTTTCTGATCTAATCATGAGTTGGTGAATAAAGAAATCATCAGTTTGGATCTATTTGCTATTGTCGGTGTGCCAGTCTTTCTTCATGGAACCTGTGATGGAATTAAGGATTGGGGTTTTTTCGAGAGGGACCCTTTGATCTCTTGCAAAATTAAAAATTTAATAGAGAGACTAATATTTTTCATTTTAATGCTCTGCTTGCTTTATTCATCCTCAATAAGGGTATTCATACCAGCTTTTTTACATGCTTTCCTAACATAAATGTTGATATCAGGAGAAAATATCTTCTCTTGATATTTATTACAAGGATATATAAAATTAATTGAAACTTGCAATTTTCTTGTGCGGTTTTACTCAAGTCCTGATGTCTTGGGAAGGCACGTCTGACATCATGCTAGTTGATATGGTCCTGTGTTTGGGGATCTACTCTGAAATGGTGTACGGGCAAATTGTCAATTAGGGTCAATTTGCCCATATTGGTATTCCGGCCTTTCTTCCTAGGATCTATGATGGAATTAGGGATTGAGGTCTCATTGAGAGAGCTACAATCCGGTCTCTTGGAAAATTAAAAACTAAATTAACAGACTAATATTATGGAGACAGTTCTTTGCTTGCATTATTCATCCTCAATAATGGAATTCTTTTCCATTGTACTTTAGATATTCTTATTGAGAGACACTATTATTTCCTAATATTTATTGTAAAAGGGAAGAAAACAATGATAGTTGAAACGGCATTTCTATTGTGCGGTTTCCCTAAAAAGACTGAAGTGCTAGAAAGGCATCTCTAACATCCATGGCAATGAGTTGGCATGCACCACCCATTAGAGTTCTTGTATGTGCTTTAGTGGCTTTCTGAAATTTTGGAGAAATGTTGAAAAGCTTCTGATAATCGTTGGAAATAATTTTCTCCTAGTCTACTCTCAGCTTAGGCATTTCTATTAAATAGTGTCATAATCTGGATGCACTTTCCCAGTGTCCACCATATTTTGACTGATATTTAGCCTCCCTCCATCAATTAGTAATATCGTGGTTTTAATTTTTCCCCATCTTGGTCTGCTGCTCTTTTGAATTTTTAGTTCCTTGTTTATTGACCAACGGCCAAAGTCTGTTGACATCCATATTCTAAATAACGTGCTTTTGACTGTTTGTATGCTTATTCGCACCTGACAACCGTTGAATCTAGTACCTGTTGGAAAATTATTTCTTGATATGTCGTCAGGGGGTAATAATGTCCGTCTATCATTTCCAATATATGCAGGCCCTTGACTACCTTGGGAAGAGCCATGGTATTCAGAAGGCAAGGGAGCTTGCTAAAAGGCATGCTGATCTTGCGGCTGCAGCTATTGATTCTTTACCAGTGAGTGACGATGAAGAAGTAAGAAAATCAAGGCGAGCTCTCATAGACCTTACTCACATAGTCATTACCAGAAACAAGTGATAGCAGACAGATTCTCTCCTTCAAAAGGTTTATACTTCTTTTTACACTAACTTCATTTGTCAAAAGATGAGGCCTAATTGTCCTCTTGATTTTGTTCACACCATTTTAGTTGTATCCAAAATTTTCCGAATAATTTTCTCCAAGTGATCTGCCCTGTATATTATTACTCGACACGAAGAGGCATTACTTTTGTTCTTGCTCGATGGAAATATTCCATATTTTTTCATGCAGAAATATTTGGTATATTAATTTTAGTCGATAGTGCATTTGTGTTTTTATGTCAACATAGTACTGGACACCTTCTCTACTTGCATCGCCGCGGTTTCAGTTTATGAGGTGTGGTAAGGTTTGAAATGAAATGGAAATTTTCATCAGAATTGACAACTGCAAAGTGGAAAAGAAGGTGCAATTGCGATTTAGAAGGATCTTGGCTCTGGAAATGGGAGGAGATATATATAGCTCCAAAAAGCCGCAGTCTTGGTTTTCTCAAATAGTAGACATCGGAATAATGAGGAAATGGTCAGATGCCTATATTGTGATATCTAAATATTATATATGTAATACAAACACGCACAACGTATGGTTACTTTCATATATATATATATATATATATATGTATAAAATACGTTTTGTTCCTTACCCAAAAAATTTGATTTTATTATATTGTGATATAAACTAATCACAACATATTTCTATATCTACAATCTAGAGCCTTCTTACTTTTTGTCATTAGTAGTTATAATCATTAATTATTTTTCTTTTTATTCATTCCCCCTTCTTCTCCTCTAAGGCTCCTGTTGGTTCATCTTCTCTTTTTTCCCCCATCTTTGTAGTTTCTTTTTATTGTCCATTTCAATTTTATTTTTAATAAGGATAAGATACTAAAAAAATGAAAATATAATTCCATATATTCTACTCTTAAAATATAATTTTTTATATAGTTGAACTTATTTATCTTTTACTTTATTTATATTTATAAAAATATCAATTAATGTAATCATCATTGATGCATAAAATATATTTTTTTGAATCTTTTTTGCTTTTAAAGTATGTAAATTTTCATATCTTAATTTTAATAGTTAATTACTATCTTTATCCTAATTATGAAATAAAAATAAATAAAATAGTTTTGTAAATATAAAATTTCAAGTAAATATAGATTAGATATAGAATAAATATAAATAAAATACAAACAAAAAAATTAAAATAGGATCTAAAATATTGACCATATACGATGTTGTGAAATAAATTTTAATTGATACCAAATCACTTAGATTAGAAATCAACACTTGGTATATAAATTGAAGAAGTCAATGGACTCTACGATGGTTCTTAAAATTTGATGAGATCGTTGCTACTTTTGTTTATAGTTTGGCAATTGGATTGGATAAAATTTTTTATTTAATGTTTAATTTGTAATTTTAACTTAGTTATTGCATAGAAAAGAGTTTGAAAGATTGAACAAAATATTTAAACTTTATCATATCTAAACTAGGTTCAAAAGTTAACTTTATTGGATAAAAATATAAGTTTTTTTATACCTAAAAAGTTTCCCCTCAAAAAGTACAAGACTCCATATGTTGTGTTATGCTCTCAATATTATAAGTATGATAACTTGACTTCTTCTCTTTTAAATTTTTTGATATTTTATTTTATTTTTTTCTTTTCTTTTCTTCTTTCTTTTATTTACTCTTCCCTTCTTTACTCTTTTTCTTGTCTTCCTTTTTTTATTTACTAGCAAATTATGTAATATTGTGTGCACGTTGTAGTTTACTAGCTTCTAATATAAATAACTAACTTTTTTATTACTAGCAAATCAATGGCTTTTTATTTAATATTGTATGTAATTTGTTTAATTATGTGAATATAATAATCCATTCAAATTGTACTTTTTAAATAGTATAAAAGTAATTAAATAAATATTATATAATATTGATAGTAAAAATATCAAAATACAAAAATGAGTCAAATATTTATATATATTAACTAAGAAACATCTTAAAAATTTGCGTCTAATACCATGCAAGCTAAATATAATATAATATGGTTTTATTGTTATGTATTCTTTACTTGAGATTAGAGTGGAGAACTACTTCTATTATTATACATGGAACTTAGAAAGTGTAGTTGAGGAAACTAATAAAATAAAAGATAAGCTTAAGAAAGTTTAGTTGTTTGACCAAATTTTAATTGTTTGATATCGATGCGAATTAGAATGTTTGAAATGATTTAGGACTTATAAATAATTTTATTTGAATTAAATTGAATTGAACCAAATTTTAATATAAGGTCATAAAAGTTAGAGAAAGAACTCTTGTAAGGTCAATTTTTCAAAATAGAGTATATATGATATTTAATTTCGATAAAAATATATTTTTACCAGGTACAATTGATAATTATTAGAAACTCGAAATTAAAGTTTTAAATGATCACAAAACCTTAAATATGGTCGTTAACTAGCTAGTAAGACTATCGTATTTACCAGTCATAGCACAGCAAATAAAATTGATTAACACAAAGCGTTTACATGATATGTGGAGACCTTAGAAGAAGAATGCTCTTGTATGAGGAGAAGATCAAGATAACATTGATATGTGTAGTCAACTCAACGAGATCACTAATGTGAGCTTAACATACCAATTCATCTCAAGGGAGACAATAAGTCATATGGATCAAATCGAAGAGAGAAGACTTATTACACAGTGTTGCCTTTGGGGCAACATACAACCTAGTTTAGCTGAAGCATGACATATAAATTAGAGGTGTAACGGACTTGCACATTAAGACAAATCTTAAATTAATTTAGCAGTAATGCAGTCATATAATAGCGCACACGTGCCTAAGTTATTTAAAAGGCTCACTTAGTACCCAAACCCCTTTGACTTTGTCCGAAAGATTTTGGTTAGGGAGGCAAAATGTAAAGGGTTAAATTTAATATTGGGTTTTTAAGCCCATTGATTAAATGGATTTGACTCTTCAAACTAAGGTAACAGGGTTCAAGGAACTAAGCCTATAAATTATCAGGATGATTAAGAGAGACTTGGCATGACAAGCTTAAAGTAGGGCCCATTTAATCGATCCATCCAATCTAACTTTTCTTAGTTTGGCTCATACTAGAATAATAAATAAAGTCTTTACCTTGGCCTAAACCCATGAAAATAGCCCACTTAAGATCTATTAATAAAGAGCTTCAATCTTAACTATTGATGACCGTCATAATCTGACGAATGTGATTAATTACCCTTTCATATAAATACCCTATTCACATCCTCATTCGAACAAAAGAACAACCCCATTAATACCATTACTCTGCCAAAACTTTGTCTCAAAAATTAAAAGATCAAACACTTGAGGAACACTACCATATTCTTCGTTAATCTTGGAGTTTGATGCTATCGTGCTTCTCTACCTATCACCATACGTGTTGGAGTCTCCCTAAGATTGCCTACTCCTCCTCCTTATACTTCTCTCCTAATCATCCCGTGCGAGTCACTCAAGTCATTTCCCTGGTCATGTGTAGCGTAACTTTACATACGGCTTGCATGTGACACTTACATCTATACCTACACCCTTATATACTCAAACTGGTTACTACTATTACTAACAACAGGTAGAGTAGTGAAATCATAACAAAAAAAAAAAAAAAAAAAATTGTATTTTCTTAAGATTTCAACCATTCACGACCTTGATTAAACATCAGCACCAAAGCATACACCTAAATAAGTAGTCAAGAGAAAAGGTCACAAAACACAAAATTTTATATGAACAAAGAAGTGGCTTAACCTTGATTTATGTGAGATGAAACATCAAAGTCCAAGAAGTAGGAAGTTAATCTTAGTTTGTAGCCATGTATGTGCCAATAACTTGATCATATGAAATCCCAGCATAATTCCATGGCACTTTGCAGTTGGTCAAATTTATAAATAGATATGATTAAAGCACGGTTCTAAATTCTAAATAAGCTTGGAAATAATTAATTGAAGTCTACAATTACCACCCTTAATTCCTCAACTGTGTTTCTTCGATAGACTAAGAAACATATGGAGGTCTGATGATAATTTATTGGGCTTCAAAACAAACTTTAGCTGTTTCATTGAACTTACATACTTAAGTTTTTAAGGCCAAAGAACCTATGAGAACTACACCCCTTGCAGTTCGGATAGAAATTCAACTTGCACAAGGCCTATGAATTACGATTAACTTTGTCAACGAATGCCAAATGCAGTATTTGGAATGTTCCGTTACAGGATCACTCAAAATTTCTTATTCCTGGTTATTGATTATGTTTGTAGGACTTTCTTCTGCGTTTCCCTCTTGTGATTTAATGGCTTGGGCTCGTTAAGGAGAACACAATAATCTCATATAAAAAAAAGAAATAAATATCAGACGTAAACTTGCTTATGTCCTTCCTCTGTCCAGGTAAAAAAGGAGAGAAGAGACCCTTCTAATGGCAGTTGCCGAAAGTAACTGCTCAACTTGAGAGACTCTTATTTGGACACATAGACAACATAGATAACTGCCACTATGTCCCTCAGGCCATGGAAAACAGACACATCACTTATGTAATACACATACGTAAAACAACCAAACATTTATTACACAGCAGAAAAACATACTTAGAACACATAGAGGCATGCCTGAGTTTGCAACTTCCTCTTGCATGAATATACATGCATAAAAAGAGCCACTTCAGCAGTTACATTACTCCATCCTTGGAGAATGCATCTGACCTCACGCAAAAAATCATGATATCTAAGAGAAATCATAGAAGCATCATCCCAAAAAGCATCAGCAGGTGCATAACCATCCCAATGAAACAAAAATTTCTGGTATTAATGAAGTTTTGCAGACGTCTAGAATTGCCTTTAGGATTGAAACAACCTCATTATGGTGCACCAATGGCAGAAGTGGTGTCACAGTAGAGCTTCCCTTGAACTTTTGTTAGCTGATATGTGGAACACTGCAATTTAACTCCAGCAGGTAGATGAAGCCGATGAGTTACTGATCTGCGCTTGGCATCAACGAGGAAGGGTCCATAAAATCTTGGAGGTCACTTCTAATTATGCCTCATGGTCAAACAAGATTGATGATAAGGTTGTAGTTCAACTAGCACCAAATCCCCGACATTAAAATAAACTTCTCTATGGTTGGGTTATATGCAATCTTCATTTTGTTCTATGCTTGCAGTAGACATTGACAAAGATCTTCAAGCACCTAATTGCTATCAATCAAGGCTTGCTCAACTACTGCAACTTTCATGACACAATTTAGTTTTAAAGTAATTAAGCACTATGAATTCTTTCTCACAAAGCGAATACCTAGTGTCGTTCTTCAATTCTTGTCAGTAGTTGATTAAGATCTTCACATACTGGGCCTGCAAAATAATGCACGGTGAAGGGATATCGAGGAGTTGTCCGGTGTGACCACTTCAATATTTAAATCAGCAATAGACTTTTTGTGGAATAAAGTACTAAGTGCGTAGGTTTAGAATGTAGAGTTTGTCGAGAGAGTTAACGTTGGGTAAATGTCTAGTATTTATAGTAGAGTCGAGCTGACCGTTGGAGATCAGTTGGTAGAAGAGATCTTCTCCCGCAAGTGTGGGAGAGTGAAGCTATCATGTCCAACATGTCCCTAATATTTAAGATGTGGATGTTTTATTCTTATCTTATAATTATGGCTGTTACGGTTCTTCATAGGCTTTGGCTACTAAGGGTTAAGCCCAAAGCCTATAAAGGCGAGCCTAGGAAGGTAAAGCTTAGTGGATCTAGTCGAGCCTGAGAGGTACTTGCCCAAAGTATCTTGTCAACACCTAGGATTAATTGAAGCTCAGACGGTTAGAGGACGTAGCTATGAACCACGGGGGCAATTTATCCTTTCTATCACTAGATAAAAAATAAACTAAATTCAAGTAGTAAAGAATTGGGAAAAAGAAAAATATAGCAAAAAAAAAAAAAACCTAAAATACAGTTCTTAGAAAAATATTCTCAAGAACATGGCATCCAAAATTGCCTGAGGTGATTTTATTAGTATGCTCTAACCTTTCCTCACCAATACAACTAAAGGACCCCAATTTACAATAACATATTCACTTAAAACAAATACATCAAAATATCGAAACTCTTTAACTTCAACAAAGTTTAAGAAACTCAAACTTCACATTCAAAGCCAACACTTTACAAAATGGTGCAAACACACCATACTATCATTCAAACTTTATGTACTTGTAATTCAAAATATCATAGTAATTTTTAGGTTTAGTAATTATGAATAAGAATAACAGTTAGAGTGGAAGAAACGGTTAATGAAAAGATGGAAAATGACACTTAAGCAATATAAAGGCTCTCCTACTACTTTCAAGTATCTACATAGTCTATACATAATCTCTAATTGGCCTCCTTAATAGTATAGCAAGAGTACAGACTTGATTATTGGAGGTCTCTTCAATGAAGGGGGTGTGAAAGATTTGATTGCCAAAGCTTTTCTCGGTGAAAGGTGTTTGAAACTCAAATCCAAGTAATCTAGGAGATACTACTGGCGATAGGTACTATGGAGACAAATCGTCCCTAATGCCCAACTCAACTTGTCGTCACCCTTGACCCTTAGCCTACCCCCATCCTTACAGTTGAAGGTGCCCTCCTTATTGAAGATCATAAGGTAGAGAGCTACCTTACTCAATATCTGGCACCAGCCTTGGTGCATCATTTAGGCGAACACTTTTGAGCTTCTAAATCATGACATTCACTCACAGCACCTTTACCATGATATCCTCGTATGACATCTAAGGCAACTTGTGGATAAAATCCATCTGAATGCTACAAAAAATGACTTTGTTCGCATATAAAGGCATAGGTGAAGTATTGTCGAGGAGAATGAATCTAAACGTATACCATGTACATCTAAGAAGCCCTTAACTAGCTGATATATCAACGAGTGACCTATTAGTACCAATTATTATAGTTTGGAGCTACATCAGGATGTGATACTATAGGAACGATCCTGTTATACAGATCGACTTACTATTCCAAATAGCTAATGTATGTAGTGACCCAATTTGTCTCTATCTAACCCTATAAGTTTATATCATATGGCTCTCGACATGTATCTGCAGGGGTAGAAATCTCTTAGATGTTGCTGAATTGTTGTGTCACATGATATAAGAAATAAAACTCAACTACGTGGAAGCAGATCAGTGGTAGATTTGTAATCCATAAATTACTATCGGTATGGTAGAAAGTAAGGAGCCTATTAATGTTGTCATAGGAGTAAGGCATCCATACGATTTGCAAAATTAGCTAATTGGAACATTCAGCCACGTAATGTTGTAGAAGAAAATAGAACTCTAGTTAGTAACTTATGTACCTACTCTAGACATTGGTGGTCAAATGCATTCCTATACTAGCCATCAATAATCGATCATCCATTATTGCCATGACTATCGAATCAATCAACAATCGGTCAAATGCATCCCTATAACTAGGAAGCTCTATAACATCGAATCGGCCCCTCATTGGCTCATCAACAATCGATCATCCATTATTGCCATGATCTGACTATGTAATAAAGGTATGTGTAGGAAGTGCTCCCATACACATACCTCTACTAAGATAAGTGGCTCACTAATCTCACCTACATCCATTCGTGATGCTAGGTATAGTTGGTGATAAAGCCATGCTAAGCATGTAGCACCCCAAGTGTATCGATTGACTACACTAAGGTTAGAGAGGAAGGGAACAAACATTCGATGCACCATGTTGTTAGACTTGTCCAAGAATAGCATCTCCCTAATCAATGGCATAATATGAGCTCTAGTGTAATGTTGGATAGTAATATCATCTACATCCACCGGAAGGTCACCGAAGTTATTTTTTAACTAGGATAACTTCACTTAAGCCCTGATAGGGATCAAAGACCAATTACATGCTTCTGAGCTCGAGAGCTCACTTAGGTGGTCCGCTAAGCTATCTGAGGTGAGTTAAGCACCAAGGAGCAGTGCTTGCCCCAGTCCGATTTGTCTAGCTACTTCGCTCTCCATGTCATCCAAGATGTTGCCAAGGTGATCAACTAGCGTACTGAGCCAAACCTTCCATTAAACCATTGTCCTAATGCCAAATCTAAATGCAGCAATCCCCATTGTTGCCAAAGCCGATCAGAACTATTAGGAGCCACCTAACCAAACCAACCCCATGTGAACCGTCTTTGAACCAACCATTGTCTAGCCCCTTCTGACGTCGAATAGGCTTGAACTAAGGTCCACCTCTGCTCAGACCACAATATTGTCAAAATCACCATAAAAACGTGCATACATTGTCCTTCACTGACATCCGTATTGTCCTTTCTGACAAAGGGCATCCACGTTCCTTCTTTTGCACGATTTCATATTTTTCTTGTAAATTATTCTTTTTGTTTTCAACAAATAAGGACCATTCTTTTGTAATTTCTATAACTTAGGATTTGCCCTAACGAGATGATATAAATACCATCATACTATAAAAGTAAAATCATCAAAATACAAACGAATACACTAAACTTTTTTCACTCTCGAGCTAAGTGTCCCTCTTACTCTTGAGCTACTCTTATTTAGCTCATTCGAGTGTGGACTAGTAGCGAGTGACTTCCGACCATACTTGTATGTCATGTCAAGTGTAACTTGAGCTCGTGTGAGGCGTTGGTGCATTATATCCTTTGCCGGTATACGGGAACCCCCTACTCAACCTTTGACTATCATTTACTTTCAAGTTATCTTACAGCTTAGACCCACCCCCTTTGGTTATACGTAATATCGGGTTTGTGTGTTCATTCACGAGTCCGTATCATTTTGTTATTAGAGCTTGGCTCTATTCGAAGCTAGATTCTACTATCATGTTCTTTTAATAGTTTGTCACTACTATCGTGTGATAATGATTCTATTGTTAGCTTTAAAGTTTAGTAGTGAGAAGTGTTTTGTACTCTGTTTTCCCCTGTTTTCGATACACCAAAATAAAGTGTGGTTGACTGTATGTTTGTTGAGAAATTGTCATTGTGAAGTAAACATTGATGTTGGATTCAAGTATATAAGGAACTTTGGGAAACCAAGAAAGTGATACTCGACATGGTCAATGACGTAAAGGAAGCTCTTTGCCTCAATAAATGGGTGACCACTTAGATAAGCTTATCGACTTGGTAGCTAGCCTGGTGACTGTTATCTAAGAAGATAGACAACACGCTAGAAATAGCCCCATTAGAGAATTTGTTCATCAATAGTGAGGTAATGGCTAATTTGGCCAAGTTAATGCCCCATCTTGCCTACCCTAAGCTAAAGGAGTTGGTAAGGATGCTAGACGTAGGTTAGTGCTTGAAGAGATTGAGGAAGAAGTGAAAGGAGATAATGACGCAGAAGAGTACTACGGAACTGAAGAAAGAAATGTGTAGGCCCCTAAAGTTGAAGGACTTAGGATGTGTATCCCAAGTTTTTCTAGAAGTGGTGATGCCAAAGACTACCTAGATTGGGTAAACAAGATTGAAAAGCCCTTTGAATGCCACGAAGTGCCTAAAAATGTAAAGGTTAGGCTAGCTGTATTGGAGTTCATTGGTTATGCCGCCTTATGATAGAAGAACTTGCAAGCCACCAAAAGAAGGAAAGAGATCGAGAGATTAGGAGTTGGGATGACATGAAGAGAGTTATGCAAAGAAGGTTCGTACTGAGCAATTATCTATAGGACACCTTTAAGAGATTGTAAGAACTAAGGCAAGGAGGATCGAGTATGGATGCTTACATTAAGGAGTTCCAAATGCTAATGATCCGATACGAAGTTGTGGAGCCAGAAGACCAAACTGTATCTCAATTCATTGGTTGATTGAAGTATGAGATTGAGGATATCCTAGAAACCCTAGATATTAGAATGCTCAATGATGTAATCCAAGCTACCCAGAGGATAGAAAGGCACCAAATAGGAAGATTCCGACTACCCGTCAATTGTCTTGGAAATAGCCGACCTGTTCCAAGCAAACTTGTGATACGAAATTGAGCAAGATCATTGAGACCCGACCTGCTCATATTACCCGAGCAGAGGAGAAGGAACCCCCAAGGAAGTTTGAGAAGGGCCGGAGTTTAGGGAGGAAGACGAGTGAGATCAAGTGTTTCAAATGCTAAGGATTTAGACACATGGCTGCTCAGTGTCCAAACAGGCGAACGATGGTGATTAGAGTTGAGGCGCTAACCGTTGAGGTTGATAGTATTGATGAGGAAGTAGAGGAGGATGATCAGGCTAAGCTGTTTGATGAGGAAACCATCTATAGTGAGGAAGGCAACTTCATGCCGACCGCTCTAATATTGAGGAGGACAATGAGTGTCAGTCTTGTACCTGAAAATAAACAGAGAGAAAATCTCTTTTATATTGGGTACAAGGTAAATGAATCACTATGTGCGCTGATTGTAGACAATAGAAGCTACACCAATGCAGCCTCCGCATTCAGGGTCCAACAGTTGAAATAACCAACCATGCCCCACCTGAAACCTTACAAGCGTTATTAGCTCAATGATAAGGGAGCCTTACAAGTGAACAAGTAGGTTTCTGTACTAATCTGCATTGGCAAGTATTAAGATGAAGTGCTCTGTGATGTACTGCCCATACGTACATCTCACATTCTACTTGGACGACCATGGATGTTTGATCGAGTAGTTATATATGATGGTAAGAGGAATACATGTTTTGTGGAGCATGAAGGAAGAAGGGTGAAATTGAGTCCCATGACTGCCAAGTAAGTTAAAATCATACAGTCTCAGCTTAGTCGAACCTTGAAAAAAGAGGCTTTGGTATTGACCCGAGTCGAACTGAAAAGAGAAATGGAGCCAGAGGGACTTACCTATCTGCTTGTCAAGAGGCTTCTGGAGATGAGACCCGAGGAGGAAGAGTTGTTGACTAAGGTAAAAACCCTACTGGAGGACTTTGCTGACCTATTTCTAAAGGAGCTACAGGAGGGTCACCCCCAATCTGAGGTGTTAAGCATGCAATTAACCTATAGTCAAGAGTCGCACTATAGAACAAGCCTGCCTATAGGCTGAACCTTGAACAGGCTGTCGAGCAGGAGAAGCAAGTAGACGACCTCTTAAAGAAAGGGTATGTATGCGAGTCCTTGAGCCCCTATACTGTGCCAACCCTGTTAGTACCAAAAAAGGATGGTTCTTGGAGGATGTATATGGATAGCCGAGTTATCAATTGAATCACCATCAAGTATAGGTATCCCATACCTAAACTTGATGATATGCTAGACGAGTTAAGTAGAGCAAGAGTGTTTTGAAAGATCAATCTCAAATCTGGATACCATTAGATCCGAATGCGTGAAGGAGATGAGTGGAAAACCGCATTTAAGACACAACATGGTTTATATGAATGGCTTGTAATGCCATTTGGACTATCTAATGCACCGAGCACATTCATGCAACTTATGAATCATGTGCTCTAAGAATTACTGGGAAGATTTGTCATCATTTATTTTGATGATATTCTAGTGTACAATCCCAACTTAGAGACTCATCGAGAACATCTCCAACAAGTGCTTACGAAACTCTAAACTAAATAGCTCTACGCCAATCTAAAGAAGTGTGACTTTTACTATTTTGAGGTGATCTTCTTAGGATTTATTGTAAGCGGAGGTAGCATTTGAGTCAATGAAGAGAAGATAAGAGCGATCATAGAATGGCCTAAGTTAACCTGTTCTATTGATGTAGGAAGTTTCCAGAGCCTAGTATCATTCTATCACCGATTCATCGGGAACTTCAATGCGATTGTGGCCCCACTTACCGAACTCTCGAAGAAGAATGTTGAATTTAGATGAGGTGAGAAAGAGAGGAGGAGTTTTGAAGATGTGAAGGAAAGGCTAACTACAGCCCCCATCTTAGCTATGTTGAGCTTCGACAAGGTATTTAAGGTAGAGTATGATGCATTTGGACTAGGCATAAGTGTTGTGTTGATACAAGAAGGCCGACCTATTGCTTACTTTAGTAAGAAACTTCAAGGAGGTACACTCAACTACTTCATCTATGACAAGGAGTTCTACTCCTTAATCCAAGCCCTAACAGTATGGCAACACTACCTACTACCTAAGGAATTCGTGATCTACACCGATCATGAATCCTTGAGATATCTAAAGAGCCAACTGAAGTTGTCCTAAAGATAGGCTAAGTGGGTTGAGTTCATAAAGGGTTTTTCTTATGTCATAAAATACAAGAATGAAAAGAACAATGTAATGACTAACACTTTATTAAGGCAACATACCTTCTTAACCGAATTGTAGACAAGGCTACATGATTTTTCAACCATCAAGAATTTGTATGCTGAGACCCACACTTTGGTCCTATCTATGCTCGTTATGAGGAAGGACGGATGCTGGATGACTATCATAAGGAAGACGGATACTTATTTAGGAAGAGGAGACTATGTAACCCAACCTGTTCCATGCGTGAACTGCTAGTGTGCGAGGCGCATAGCCTACTGCCTAAGGAATTCGTGATCTACACCGATTATGAATCTTTGAGATATCTAAAAAGCTAACTGAAGTTGTCCTAAAGACAAGCCAAGTGGGTTAAGTTCATGGAGGGTTTTTCTTATGTCATAAAATACAAGAATGGAAAGAACAATGTAATGGCTAATGCTGTATCAAGGCAACATACCCTCTTGACCGAACTGTAGACAAGGCTACATGATTTTTCAACCATCAAGAATTTGTATGCTGAGGACCCCACTTTAGTCTTATCTATGCCCATTATGAGGAAGGACAGATGCTGGATGACTATTACAGGGAAGACGGATACTTATTTAGGAAGAGGAGGCTATGTATCCCAACTTGTTCCATGCGTGAACTACTAGTGTGCGAGGCGCATAGAAGGGGATTGACAGGACACTTTGGCTTACGCCGAACTTATGAGGTATTATCCTCTAGATTCTTTTGGCCAAGGATGAAGAGAGATATCCAATCCATGCTGGAAAAATGTACAACTTGCCAAAAAGTGAAGAGTCGAGTTGAGTCGAGCAAGGACACTACTAGCCCTTGCCGATCCCAACTGAACCATGGTTCGAGTTGAATATGGACTTTATGTTAGGATTATCGAGGATGTCTCAAGGGAAGGACTCCATCATGGCGGTTGTAGATTGATTTAGCAAGATGGCACATTTTATGCCCTATTCCAAGACTAATGATGCTTCGGTAATCTCTTTTCTTTTCTTACAGGAGATGATTAAGCTTCACGGGGTACCTAGAACCATAGTTTTTGATCGAGACTCCAAGTTTATGAGCCACTTTTGGATGACACTTTAGAGGCGACTGGGAACCAAGTTATTGTACTACACGTCCCACCATCCACAGACTAATGGGTAGACCAAAGTTGTCAACCAAACTGTGGGAACTTTGTTACGGGTTACTATCGGACGAAATATAGCCGATTGGGATCTATGTCTGCCAATCATTGAATTTACCTACAGTCGGACTACCTACGGTATCACAATCATGTCTCCATTCGAAGTCGCCTACAAGTTCAACCCTAAGCTCCCATTGGACCAAGCACCCTAACTGAGAACTAATGATGATGACCGGCCAACCATCGAGAATGTTGAAGCCCTCAAAACCATGCACAAGAAGGTTGTAAAGCAATTGAATCAAGCTACTATTAAGCTTGAGAAGAAAAGTCGAGGACGAAAGAAGAGAGAATTTCCAGCAGGCGATTTAGTCTAGATATACCTTAGCAAGGAGCAATTCCTAAACTCGAGGAAAAGCAAGTTGTCTCCTAGAGTCAACGGACCTTTTAGAGTGCTTCAAAAGATTAATCCTAATGCCTATAAGATTGAATTACTTGAAGGATATGAAGTCTCAGACTCTTTAAACATTGCCAACCTCTAACCTTACACTCCCAAAGACGAGCAAACTGGATATAAACCAGATTTGATCCCAAATCTCAAACAACCCGGAGGGAATAATAGGGATCAAGGACCAATTATACACTCTTGAGCTTGAGGTCTCTCTTAGGTGGTCTATCAAGCTATCCAAGGTAAGATAAGCATTGAGGAGCAGTGCTTGCCCCAGTCCGATCTATCGGGCTACTTTGCTCTCCATGTCATCCAAGATGCTGCTGAGGTGATTAACCAGCATGCCGAGCCGAACCCTCCATTAAACCATAGTCCTAGTGCCAAATCTAAATGCAACAATCCCTATCGTTGCTGAAGCCAATCAAAACTATCAAGAGCTACCCAATCGAAGCTAACCTCATGTGAACCGTCCCTGAACCAACCATTGTCCAGTCCCTTCTAGCGTCGAACAGTCCCGAACTAAGGTCTACGCTTGCTCAAACTACAATACTATCAAAATCATTGTAAAAATGCGCGTGCATTGTCCTTTACTAACATCCATACTATCCTTTTTGATAAAGGACATCCATGTTCCTTTTTTTACACAATTTCATATTTTCCTTGTAAATTATTCTTTTTATTTTCGACAAATAAGGACCATTCTTTTATAATTTCTATAACTTAGGATTTACTCTAACGGGACGATATAAATACCGTCATATTGTAAAAGTTGAATCATCAAAATACAAACAAATACACTGAACTTTTTCACTCTTGAGCTAAGTGTCCCTCTTACTCTTGAGCTACTCTTATCTAGCCTATTTAAGCGTGGACTAGTGGCGAGTGACCTTCGGTCATACTTATGCATCATATTAAGTGTGACTTGAGCTCATGTGAGGCATTGGTGTATCACATCCTTCGTCGGTGCATGGGAATCCCTTGCTCAACCTTCAACTATCATTTACTTTTCAAGCTATCTTGCGGCTTAGACCTATCTCTTTTGGTTACGCATGATATCGGGTTTGTATGTTCATCCACGAGTCTATATCAAGCCCCATTAATAGCATTTAGGGGGTGATGCAATCTAAGTAACTGCAAGCATATGTGAGCCTAGCTTAACTACAAGCCGCTTGTTACAACCTGACTGTTAATCGATAGACCAATCAGCACGGAGGTATCCTAAAGTGTAACTGTCAACTTCCCTGTACGAAAATGGAATGTATGTATCTCATCTCTCCAACGCCCCACCAAGGTTGTAATTAAATGCCAATCAAGCTATACAAACAATATCCATCTGGCACTAAGAAAGCTAGCCTACTCAAAGTAAGGACACATCTATGGATCTATCGGGATCTCTTGTCCATCTCTATGACTAAATATGGCCTCTCATCTACGACATCTGAGCTAGAGATTCACCTATAAGTTACATTGAAGGTGAAGAACAGTTAGATCGACTCAAAGGAATGTAGCCGCAACTGAATTCTAATGTTATATGTCCTTACCTGACTACCTCACACTAGCTTAAACTTGTGGGATGCCTGTAACCGAAGCAATGACCTATCAGTGGGTCCTAGATCCATCTATGCTTGCTAAATAGATTGAAACAGTGAGAATAAATTCCATTGTAAGACCAATTAAACGTATAAAAGGCACTTAAAGAAATACAAAAACTAACAGAAGCAATATATAACTAACAAAATGTAAATATCAATAGGTCATTCATAAATGTTATAGCGATGTTACCAATGGATTCAATAGATGTAGATTGGCAGCCCCATTAAAGGCATCTTCTCAATTGTGGCCTTCAATGCGCATAATCCACTTGTACGGCACTATATAATTAATAAAATGTAAATATCTGTAAGTCATTCATAAACACTACATATAACTAATAGTAGCAATATATAATTAAAAAAATGTAAATATCAATAGCGACGTTACTAGTGGATCCACTAGATGGAGATTGGCAACTCCATTGAGGGCATCTTCACCTACTGTACCCTTTAGCGCCATATAATATACGTGTGTACAATAATGGCCCCTTCACTTTAATCGATAACAATATTGGAATCGGTATTATCTAAGTCTTCATCAATGTCCTTATAAGCTAGTTCGTTCTCTACAAATGTATCCTTGTTGGATTCAATCATAATCATTATGTCAATTTGATGAAGCATGCTATTATTAGTAGGTATATCACTGTATGGAATTAACTAAGATCGAAACACTTGATTTTCTACTTGAAACCTAACATTTTCATCATACCCTCCAAAAATATACTCAATAGTTAGGAGGATGTCAATTTCATGAACTTCAACATATATTTTTGCTAAATTGCTTACTCCACTATGTCCCTATGAGGATGCCATTAACTATTGGATGTCATAATTATCGTTTATAAGTACAGCACAGAATATGTCCCTACTTCCTCCTATAAGGGGACATCTATGAATTAAATTGACTCAGCGAGTCATCGTGTCAACTCAGAGTTGGTTACATATTAAGCCAACCAACTATTCATAGGTTTCTCCAATTGGTACCCCAACTATTGTTGTCGAGCACTTATCGTAATATACCTCATTTTCCCCTCCTACAATATTTCCTCCAATCTAGCAAACCACTCTCACATTATCCATTCTCACCTATTTGTCACACTAACTCGATAAAATTCACAACACCAAAACAATCCATATCTTAAATGTGCAGTCACACATTCATATATACTCACTAACACAACGACTAAATTTAATATAAAGAAGCATACTCCTCAAGACAATTGGTTATTTCCTAAGTATTTTATTCATACAAAAATTAATTAACTCAACTAATTGCATTGATACTAAATAAGTCTACTCATATCACATATTACGTGTACATGTATAATAAACTAATGTGGACAATTTGGAATGTAAAAAAATTTGATATAGACAACAATGTACCATCATATTCTCAATAACAATGCTATTTTACGTATTTACATATTCATAAAATTGATCAAAAGAGGAAAAAATGTTATATTTTTGTTTGTTGACTTCTAAAGAGAGAAACTGAGGAGATCAAGAGTTTTTGGTGCTGTTGTCTAAAAAATTTCTCGAAGAATTGTTGTTCACCACATTGCCGTGCAAAATCTACAATTTTTTAGGAATAAAATGAGTTGGAAATGGTATTGTATGGAGAGATTTTGGTGTCTATGTTTTCTAGAGAGAGATTGAATTGAATCTATAATGAGGAGGAAGGAGGAAGAAGAAGAGAAGTTTTGGCTTTAGCCGAGCCAAAGTTGCTTCTTTTAGTTCAATCCAAAATCACCTCTTTTGAGTATTATGTTCCTAAGAATATTTTCCTAAGAACTGTATTTTTGGGATTTTATTTTCTTTTTCTTTTTTTTTTTACTATTCATTTTCCTTTTCCTTGAAAGAATCACATAACCACTTGTTTTTTGGTTATATTATGCTAAGCAACTATGGAGGAAAATTGAGAATACTATTGCTTGGTCACAAATTACACTATCATAGGTGTCCTTGTTTGAGATTTTTTTGGAATCAAGAAGGTTGAGGATGCTAAATATGAGACAAAAGAAAAGTTTCACTACTAGATGCTATTATATTTGGAAGGAAAAAAACAAGAGAAGAGTAAACAAAACTTCCATAGACATTCTTTTTAAGTCAATTTTATGTTGCTTATGTAATATTTTAGCACCTTAGAGTTGATATGGCCATCTAATCAAGCTAGCAATCCTTTTTCACTTTTGTAGACACTTAGTTCAATTTCATAGGTATCTTAGCGAAATCAATTAATTTCCTCTCATCAGCTAGAAGTTGGATATGCCAATCAACAAAAAGACAGCTGGAATAACAAATTGGTTGTTCCTACTTGCAAACACTCAATTTTTGCTTATAGTAGTTATAATTTTTGTTTTTAGGGTCGTAATTTAGAAAATAATAAAAAATTGCAAAATGATAAAAAAGACAAAAAGATAGAAAATTGTTGGAAAAAAAAGGAAAAAAAAAACTAAGAAAGAAAAAATTTGAAAAAATTAATTTGATGGAATCTTAATTGAATAGTTATTGAAAAAAAAAAACAAATCTGATACAATGACGTTAAACCTAATAAAATTAAGATTTGTAAGATTCGAATCTATTTTGGATCTTTATCAATTTAGATTCGATTTAATTTGATTCAATTCAAAATATTTGTTTTCGAGTTTTGTAAATAGAGGTTGCATGGTGCGAGTCAAAAAGAACAATTACATATTTGTTAAAAAATGCACTCGAATCCAATCCTTAGACCAATTCTATAGTTGTGCTCACGATAGGACTAGGGATCCAATCTATTCCCTTTCATCAGCTTTGCATGCTTTACTTTACAGGTATGTAATAGTGGTTTTTAATTATTGTTTATAGTTTGTCTTATTTATTTATTTATTTTATCTCACTTAGTATATACACAATTATTTTTAAGACTTGTACTAATTTTTTTTTATTTTTATCATTTCTTTAATTTCTAGTAATTAGTTATAGCATTAGTATCTAATGAATATGTATTAAGTTAAATTTTAGTTTTTTTTTTTAGATTTCATATTTTCAAAATGACATTTTTATAAAATCTCGTTCTTTGCATATTGTATTCATTTAGAAAAATTGCATTAGGCATGTTAGGGTTTTCTAGAAAAAAAAAATCATTTTGACATTCATAAAATAAAAAAAAATCCTTAATTGGCTTCTTTTTTATTGCGAGGCATGTTTTCCATAGTTACATGTCTTTTTTATAGTTTAGATATCTTTTCCATAGTTTAGGTTTATTTTCTATGGTTTGAACATATTTTTTATAGTTAGACATCTTTTTCATAGTTTAGACTTTCTTTTTATAGTTTATATATCTTTTCCATTGTTTAAGTTTCTTTTCTATAATTTAGATCTTTTTTATGGTTTAAACATCTTTTTTATGGTTTAGATATCTTTTCTATGACTTCTATATCTTTTCTATGATTAGGATTTTTTTTTCTTTTTTTTTTTAATGTTTTAAGCATCTTTTCTATATAAAAAGATTTATCATGTAAAACACTGCATATTTCATAAAATCTTTAGTGTTTTTCTTGAAAATAAAAAAAGTTATCACTTAGTTGTTTTTAAATAAAAATCTTAATTTGGAACTTTTCAAAAGTTATGTTTTTAGTTTTTTTTTTTTATAATTAGGAATAAAAATTAAGCTTTTAAGGATTTTTCTTAATAAAAATGAAATGGTTAATAAAAACGCAAATTCAACCAATTATTTTTTTTAAAAAAGAACCAATACATTAAAATTTTTGGAAAGAACTACGATCGTCTGATCTCAGCTAATGGGTATATAGGCACCTTTAGGGTGGCGATAAAATATCTAGAAATTTAGGTTCTTTTTTATTTTGATTATTTATTTATTTTTTCTTTTAAAATATTATAATTAGAAGAATAATCCTAATTTCGGTAAATAGATAATGGTACTCGTTAGGGTTTAATAGGTTAACCTCCGAACTTAAAACCCTTTGGTTCTTCATTCAAATTGAAATAAAAAACCGATAGCCAAATCGTAATCAATCTACCTAATTGATTACGGTTTCTTTTTCTTTTCCCGATTTCGGTCGGGTGGTGACTCCAAAAATTTTTTTTTTTCCTAAATAAGAAACTGGAATTTCCCAATTTCTTTAGTCGAGAATTAATATTAAATGGGTTAGGATTTAGTATTAATCGGAAATGGGGAATTTAATTTTAAATAGAAAACCAAAAAAACAAGCTCGACACCACTATTGTAAAACAACCCCAATTCTGACATCTAAGGCATCACATTCAACCACAAGAAAAAAAAAATGGTTAAAATCCTATAAGGAAAGCACCAATGCTTTGGCATGGTTGCATAAAAATGCTTACTCAGATTCTTTGGTCCAAACGAAACTGTTTTTCCTTAGCATAGCAAGTCCAAAAAACCTTTTAATACCTTTAGGTGATCAGTTAGGCCAACTCAACATAGCTTCTACATATTTTGGATCTACTTCAACTCCCTTTTTTGAAATAAGTTAATGTTTTCTTCACAACATAAAAATAATCCATTGATGTTGTAAGTGCTCCACCTAAGTTTCGTTATAAATTAATAAATCATCAAAAATCACCAACACAAATTTCTTTATATAACTTTTCTGAAACGTGGAGGGGGCATTTGTAAATCCTACAAATCTAGCCTTTAAAGTATAGAATCAAGCTTGTGTACTGTAAATGATTTCCTTAAGTTAATAGAGCTGTTAAGTTTAAAATCAATTAAAATTTTAAATGTAAAACTTAAAATAAATATGAAAAACCTTAATTTATTAATCAAAACTCAAATCACATACAAAAACTTTAAACCCTAAATGCATATAAACACTAGAAATTATACCTAAAAGGGATAAAAACTTTAAAACTCCAACTTTGAGCATATAAAGGTGCTAATTCATTTAATCATGATAAAACACTAAGCAAGTATGAATATTTAACGATAGGTTAAATCGCATAAATTTACTAACAAACGATTAAAAATAACTCCTAAATGCTTGTAAATGTGTATGTACTAAATTAATTTATAAGAAACTAAAATATTATTTTGTAAATAATATTAACCTTATAATTATACAAATGAGCTAATATTATATAGGTTAAAGTGCTTAATTGTATTTAGACAATATATAACAATTGTTAGTACTATAATTTATAATTTTCATGATAATTATATTAATTATGTTGCTAAATATTATTTATGGGGTTATGAATATTTAAAGAAAGCCTTAATAGTTGTTTTACTAATTACTTCATATATTTCCTTATTTTTCCTCTTTCTTTAACTTTTCTTCTAATTACCTTTATTTCCAAAAATATATATAATAAATACATGTAATATTATGAGGGTTGAATAAGTCAAAATGTTGATCAAGTCAAAGTGTTATATAAGTCAACACATCACTTTTAACATAAATTCTTCTACCATTTTCTTTTGATTCCCTTTTTTTTTTCTTTTTCTCTTTTATTCCGTGCCACCTACTTGGAGTGTTACTAGAATGCACTTGATTTTTCATTCTTAATGCATTTAAAACACAACAAACCCCCATCTTTTTTCCTCTTCCCAAATCGTAAACTCTCTCTCTCCCTCTTCCCCATCTAGCTTCTTAATTCCACTTTTCCTTTTTCTTACAATTAAATTTACAAATTACTACTCTTAATATTACAACTCCTCATCCATCCTTAGACAGCAAAAGAGGTATATTTATTATGTTCATATTAGTATCTTATGTGAAGTATGCTTATGTCCTTTTATCTAAATTTTGTAAGATATTGTATGTAGTGTATTGATATGTATTTAGCAAGTATTTTAGTATATTGCACTAAAGATTTTACATACATTTAATGAAGTTATATATATATAATCTTATTTCCTTCAAAATTTATGTATTATGTATATGTATTAGTACATATATGAACACTCATATATAAATATAAGTGTAGGAATATATATATATATATATATATATGCACATATATGGAATATGTGCGTGTGAATCCTAGTGGAATATATAGTATAAATACTGTATACATAAATAAGATTAAGAATATATATATATGTATCTACACGTCATCATACATATATATTCCTTATGTACAAAACTAATTATAATAAGAATATTAGGTATTTACATATATTTAAACCAACCGAAATCATAAATATGTACATATACAAATTATAGGAAAATTCCTTAAAATTATACTTTGAAAATATAAAATACGTATAAATATATGTATATAATAGTATGTAAATACAAGTATAAATATATGTATATACATGTATGTATATGTATAGGTATACTATTATAAAAGCATATATATGTACAAATACATATATGTTAGAAGTATATACACATGGATATACACATAAGACATATAGACGTATAAGTATAAGATGAATACATATATATATATATATATATCATAATACAAGTACTTAATATAATATAATAAAATAATCACATACATGTGTATGAATCTATAGGTCAAAGCCCATAAAGATAAAATTAAAGCCCATAATGCATTCATCAATTTATTCTAATATAAAATAAATACATGTGATAGTAAAATAAAATTTAGAAAATATAGAAATTAAGAAAATTTCACAAATTGCCACATGAACTAATGAAATTGTGCTATGTCGGCAATTTATGTAAATAATTTACTTAAATTGCAAATTATACTAATAATGATAATACACAATAATAAAAGTTCAAAATTATAAGAATATAAAAATTTAGAAATTAACTAAATTATAAATTAACAAAGTGAAACACAAAAGTAATAAATAAAATTATTAAATTCAAAATGACTAAATTTATAGTAACTTAAGCCTATATAAAAAAATACAAGTTTTAATGTTCAAAACGGACCTCCCTACGTAAATGTATATCTAAAAAGTATAAAAAAAAAAGACCATAAGTTTATAAATATTGGGGTTAAAACAAAAAAGCTATATGCAATTTAGAATTTTAAGAAACCTAAGAACACAAGTAAATTGATTATATTATTTTAGTAATATGATTGTATAAATATATAATTAGGATAAAACTCTAACTAAATAAAGAAATAACAAAACGTAAGTATTTACAAGCATACATACATAATTTCCTACAAAGGGAAAACGACGAATACATATCATAAAGCATAAATAAGACACAATTATAAAATATAAATTTCTTCAAAAGATTAAAGTGTTATACGTATACACATGTATTTAAAAAGTTAAAGTACTTCGAAAAATAAATCATTTCATATATATAATAATGATATATGTGAATATAAAACGATAATAATGATGATGATGATGATGATAATAATAATAAGATAGAATCATACACTTGTAGGAAATAAATTGAATATATATATATATATATATATATGTACACACAATATAATCTCAGAATAATACTATAATATAACTGAGCTAAAGTTTTCAAATATTTAAATAAATGATTTCAAGATATCCTACCCAACTCTATCACTTTATTTGATATATATAACATTATACTAATATTTATTCTACTATTCGCAAATACTATAACTAAATCAAGTTATAGTAAAATAGCGATACAAAACTTACAAATAGTTGGATAATCTAAACTTATATAATCTTAAATAAACTATATATTATTACCCATAAAATAAAGTAATGCAAACTCGTTAATAACTAATTATAAAAATGTAAAGATTTAAAGTATACTGAAAAGTTATATAAAATTCAAACCTTGACTGGAAATGAGAATTATAAAATAGATAATGAGCTAGTTAGACCATTTGGTACGACGTCTACATACTTATTAGGTCACTTTCATTTCTATTTATTAAGAGATATTGATTAAGAAGATAAGCTACTTATTAATTACTAGGAGTCGTATTAGCTTTGGTCAAGTGAGTACTCATAATGACTTTATACTTGTTTGTACTTATAGTTAGTGTACCTAAATTAAATATTAATAACTTAATGCATGGGGGTTTGAGTTATGCATACGCTTGATATTGATTTATTACTATACAAAATACTGTTAAATATGATAAATTGAAGATTTGGTTGTATGATTAACTATTGCATGATTTAAATGGTTTGCTAATATTGATTGATCAATTAATAATTTGATTTAATTATATTTGGCTTATCTTAAATTAAAATGATAATGCATCAATTGTTGAACCTAAGGTTTATTATTTGATTTTGATGAGAACAAAACAAAAAGTATATAATTAAATATGTTTTTTTTTAAGGGAACAAAATAAGAGGATGATTAAATTAAGTATTATTTGATTATATTAAGGTAATTGAATAAAATCAATTAATTTGATTAATAATTAAATATATCAATTGTTTCTATAAGAAATTTAATCTTTTGAGTGGTGATCAAATGATCTTGAAGTTTAGATTACAAAGAGTATTTCTTTGTTGCATGTTAAAAGAATTTTCAAGTGATATTTAGTCTACCGGATTGACGATTCAAGAAGGAACTAGGTTAACAGTATAAAGCCTTAAAAAACATAAAGAAAAGCTCACTGGCCTGAAGGAGCCGACTTGCTAGTTATTATGCCAGTAGAGTATTTTGTTTTCGGCTTGCTAGTAGTTTAAGGCACCGGTATGTTGGTAAGTCTAATACAACTACCCGTTGGAGCATTTATTGCACTGTAATAGAAAGAATTAAATGGGATGATATAAATACTCAACAACCCTACAAGGACAATAGAGAAGTGACCTTTTGCTGCAATATTTCAACATTCTCCTCTATTCTTGTTGTCTATAATTCTCATTGTCTCTTATACCATAAATTGTTAATATTTAGAGAGATTTAAAGTATAGTGCTTGTGAGCTATTAGTTGCAAAATATTGAGAGTTAAAAGCATTACACTAATAACTCTTCAGATTGAGTTTTATGTTGTGAGTTGAGATTGTAATTTATGTTAAGAGTTATGAGTGTGAAACTTGTGTAATCAAGTTTGTGTTTATGTAGCTCTTGGAGCTTAGATTGAGAAATCAATAAAGTGGTATGAAGTCCTCAGTTGGAGGCATTATGTGTATGTAAAGATTAGGGGGTAGTTCGAACTTCACGTGACATCTATGCTTGATATTTTTTATCCTTATCTCTTTTAATTTCTGTATATTGTTTTATTATTACTTTGATTACTCTTATTATTGCATTTAGTTGTTTATATAAAAAAAGAATTGTAATTTGTCCTTGATACTCAATTCACCCTCCTCTTGAGTTTAACCTAGTGTTCTTCATCAACTGTATATTACATTACTTATTCTAACTATTACTTTACCCGGAGGTAAAGAGAGGCCTTACAAGGGTTGTTTATATATATTGAAATAAAGTATTTTAGTATGATGCACTCGTACAATATGACCTTATTTTAACCTATGGGCTTACTAAGTGCTAAAGACGCTAATCGTATAGCTAAGGATTGAGTCTAGAGACCTTCGCTTTAGGCTATAAGTGTAGACTATAGGGCCTACCTCATCACTAGACATGGTATTTTATGTACTACTAAATATTTTGGAAATAGAAATGTATTTTGTAAAATACGAAATTTAAATTTATGATTGAAAACCTAAGTACTAGAGCTCAATTGTAATTGGTGTCAATATATCTTCAATCCTTACTTTGGAGGGCGTTAAATCTAATATTGTATGTAATACCAATTAACTGTATATATTGTTTGGCATACCGTATATATATGCATTCATATGGTTGTGATAATTTATTTGATAACTTGTTTACTAGTATAGTATGAGCGATAACTCACTAAGCTGTTATAGCTTACTCTCCAACAGTTTTTCTTTTATAAGTTGAAAGATAATTGGGTATGGGTTAAGATTCGAGCATTAAGAGTGAGCATTGAGATGTTTTAAAGGTTAGAATCAGATAAAGATCGTATAGTTCATTTCAGACTTTAAATGTAAATACTACTTATATATTTAGATTTTATAACTCTAATAAGTTTAAATTTTAAGTTTTTACTACTTGATCTTATTATTTAGTAGATGATACTAATTCTTAGCGATTTTGAGGAATTATGGAATATTGGATATCCATTATTATTTATATTTTATAATATGTTAATCAATTAACAATTCAAAAACCTCAGTGATAAATTATATAAAGTTTTACAATATTTGACTTGCAAAGTGGTTTTTGTATTATGGGTACATACATGATATGAAAATTATAGACAATTTTATTTGGCTCCCTATAGGGTCTTGACAGCATTAGTAAGCCCAAATGGCATGATAAGGAACTTAAAAAGCCAATGATGTGTTCTAATAGTTGTCTTCTCTACTTCTAGAGGGTTCATCGGTACTTGGTGATAGTCAGATCATAAATCTAATTTGGAAAAATAAAGAGCACCATATAACTCTTCAAGTAATTCTTTAATAACTGGAATTGGAAACTTATCTTTAATAGTTTTCAAACTAAGAGCACGATAATCGATACAAAAGTTCCATGATCAATCTACCTTTTTCATTAGATCAATTGAAAAAGAGAGTGGTGATTGGCTCGTGCTAATAATGCCTTTTACAAGCATGTCATCGCATTGCTTCTTTATCTCATCTTTTTGGTTGTGAAAATAATGGTATGGCCTAACAACCACCAAATGTAGCGTCCTTGTACAAGAAAATGGAATTATTACACTTGTAGGTAGTTGGAAGAGATCATCAAATTTTGCTAATAAGATGTTCATATCATACTGTAGATCAACAAAACTCAGTCTACTAATACTGCTAGTGTCACATCAAGACCATTACTTCCTGTTAAAATCACCTTAGTCCCTTGAAAAATGAATTTCATCTTCATAGCTCCAAAATCCCAAGAAATTTGCCCCAAAGATTTCAACTAATTAACCTCCTCAAACCATTCCAACTCCACATAACACTAATATTGAACCTAAGGTTCATCATTTGATTTTGATGAGAATAAAACAAAAAGTATATATTTAAATTTATTATTTTTTAAGAAAACAAAATAAGTGGATAATTAAACTAAGTATTACTTGATTATTTTTGAGATAATTGAATAAGTTCAATTAGCTTACTTAAGGATTAAATATATCAATTATCTCTACAAGAAATTTAATTTTTTGAATTGGTGATCAAATGATCTTGAAGTTATATTGCAAAGAGTATTCGTTTGTTGTGTATTAAAAGAATTTTCAGATGATTTTTGGCATACTGAGTTGATGGTTCAAGGAAAAACCAGGCTGATGATATAAAGCCCTAGAAAACACAAAGAAAAGCTCACTGACTTGGAATAACCTGCTTACCGATAGAGTAATTTTTACTAGCTTGCTGGTAGTTCAAAGTATCGGCATGTTGGTAAGTCAGTTTTAAATAGCCGTTGGAGCATTTAATGTATAGCAACGGGAAGAATTTAAGGAATTGTTATAAAAGCTCAACTACCTGACCAAAGGCTTTTAAGATCTAATATTCTACTACAACTTAAAGATATTCTTTTACATTCTTGAGATTATTTGCACTTCTCCTTGGTCTCTTGTACACTTATTTGCTATCAAACAAAAAGAGACATAGTTGTGTGTCTAAAAGTCCTCACATTTGTAATCTTAAGTGAGGAAAGTGATTTTCTTGAGTTAATTGTGGTAAAAGAGATTGTGTAAGCTTGTATAGCTCTTGAAGCAATTGGATTGTGAAATCAATAAAGTGAAAGTGAAGTCCTTGGTTGGAGGGATTGTGTGTTCATGGAAACTAAAGGGCGGTTCGAACTTTAGGTTAAATTCAGGCTTGATCTTCTTTATCTCTATCTCTTTAATTTCCGTATTTATTATTGTTTTATTGTTAATTTGATTACTCTTATTATTGCATTTAGTCATTTATATCGAAAAAGATTTAAAATTTGTCTTTAAACTTAATTCACCCCCTTCTTGAGTTTACCTTAGTGTTCTTTAACTAAGAATATAAATCAACCTTAAACTCATTCTAGCCTATCCATAGGAACTCACTATCATGACCCTAAAGAGGGCCTTGTAAAATCATCCTAAAGCCATCATATTATATATGTATCCACAATATGAAGATCGTCTTGCAAGTCAAATATTACAAGACTATAACTATTTAATCACTCATCTTATTCAATATTAATAGATATAATTAATTAAATATAAAAAATAACTATGGAGACTAATATTCTACGGTTCGTCAAAACCGTAGAAAATCGATATCCCTTTCCAAATAATAAAATAACACAAATAAGACTTTAAAACTTGTATATTAAAAATGCAATTATAAATGATTAGAAAATTTAATTCCAAATATATGTATATAAGTTTTATGGGCATTTGGCTTATAATCTCATATGACTCTTCAACCCTACTTAACTAAGTGTAACTTCTAAATATTGAGTTGAAATCACCATAGGCTTTGATCCTAGCCCAAACCTTGTATCAAAACCAGCAAAATAAGCTATAAGATAGTAAGCTATAGGATAGTAAGCTACAACCAGCTTAGTGAAATCTCTACTCATATCATCCATAAGTAAAAACACATAAGTTATCAAGCATATGAATGCAACAATCAACCATTATGAATGTAACATCTCATGCAGTCAATTGGTAACTGTATGAAGTCTAGGGTTTACCACCCACCCCTCCGAGGTTGAGGATTTTTGTAGTTTCATCATTATCCAAGCAGTCCAAATTGCATTGTTTCACTTTGCACACATTCTTAGCTAGTTACAATCACAATAAAATAAAGATGCCATAGGAAAAGGATCTCCCAACTACTCACTTAAGAGAGAATCCCCTAAGCTACCACCTTAGGGAATGAAAAATGAAATGTTCCCCTAGCTACTGATACCTCCAAATGCATGCAGCCCTCAACTGAATAATAAACATGGCTCATGTAATTACATGACAATCCTCAAAATCACTTAATTTGCAATAGCATGAGAAGAACCTCGACTTAGGACATTCTTTTCATTATTTGTGTAACAATGATGGCAAGAAAGGTGAAATATGCAAGGATGCAATGCATGACCAGTTTTAGTCAGGTTGCGATATGCTTAAATTTTCATTCATTTGGTGGCTAGCCAATTTCCACAAACAATCAACAACAACAATAATTCACAAGCACTAAATAAGTTTACTTTTCACTTTAGCTTAAGTAGCTTATTAATCAAATCAACTAAACATACATAGGCGCTTCTCAAATCTCCACATACAACCAATTCAATATATCATTTAAGTGTAGCTAATACTATAAACACAAAACAAAATGTTAGTCATCGTAGATACTCACTTGTCAATTGGATTCAATCAAAATAATCCTCCAAATAATCTTGTGACTTGTTGACACCACTTGTATAAACACAAGTAATAATAAGATAATTGTACTAATCACTTATACTACCTTAGATCCCATTCCAATCTTAATATAATACTAAAGTTAGTTAACATACTTCTTGTATATGGTGCATTTTCCATCATCTAAGGTTTTCCGTAACTTGTTTTGTTCTTCAATCATATTCTTATTTCTAATTGAAATGTTATAAGTAATGATCTTAAGATATTTGTAACCTTCTTATATTGAAATATAGGCCATTAAATTAGTTTGCCCAAGTTGGCATGTTCCCTAAGCATGCTTAACTTGATTTTACTACCTTATCTTTCCATCTTATCTTACGTTCTTGACATATGTCAAGTTAAATTCTTCTAAGCTTTGTACTTCTATCCATGATTTATTCTTTTAATTCCCTTCTTATTGAATTTCCCAATTATAATATGACCTTATTGACACTTACGAATTCTTGTTGATTATATAATGGAAATCACTAATCCTTCTTACAATATTATTGTGTAGTGATCTTAATACTCAATTTTAGAAAAGTCACAAATGATCCCTATTACCCTATGTTGGCCGAAACCCTACGAGGACAATTTAGGGTTTGATTCTTTTAACTTGCTTTAATACAATTCCAAAAACATCGTTTGTATACACTATTTTATGTATGATTTCATCATTTATACATAAGAAAAAGTTGGGATTAAAATACACAATAGTGTGTCACAACTTAGTTAGAATAAAAGGAAGTTATTTTAACAAAATTTCTTATTACATCCACTAATTGAATACATTTTAGCAATGTTCCTAAGTAATCTACACTCTATCTCCTAAAGATTTCTCAACAAAACATGTACATGTATAAGTTATATTAAAGGTTCCACATAACCTTTTTTATTTACCTTGTATTTTCTCGAACCCGAGCACATCCACATGTTTACGAATTGCAAGACACTCCAAAATCCAAAAGTGGAAGATGAGTTGGATTGAAGTATTAAAAATGAAAGCAAGATGTAAGGGGAAGGGGCATGGGGAGTGACAGCATGGAAGTGAGGAGAAGAAATGTTGGATTACTTTCTACGTTTAACAAAATAAAGAACAAAAGGCAAAAGAATAAAAGGTTAGATTGGTTTGAACTTTTAATGTAAGCTAGCCTAAAGTCAAAGCTTATCTAAGAAAAATTTATAACTTGAAGAGGAAGTTGAGAGAGATATTTTCAACTGGTTTAGTCAAGAAGATGCAAATAGAAAAGTTGACTTTCCTCTTCTTTTTTTCTACACAAGTGATAGCAACATGGGGAAGAAAGAGAGTACCATTTTCTTATTTAATTTTCCTCCCTTTCTCCATTTTAGAATTATCTTTAAGATACAATTTAACTTTATTCTTATATCACTTAATTAAAATTGAAATTTAGTTGTTATTGTATTCATTTTACACCATATAAAGAAGTAGGATTTAATTAAGATCTTACACTAATCCTAATAATAAATCTAACTATTAATTATCTATTCTAGTGTTTTTAATCCAATTCCTATTAATTCTCTATAGGACTCAACTCTACTATCGATTGACAGGTAATTAATTTAATTCTCATGAAATCCTAAAATTACTGTAGCTTGGTCGTAAATATTCTAGGGGTTTGCATTTACCACGACAAATCCCCCTACTTTTGATTCGTTATTACCGGCTAACACCACTTGTAAATGTTCCTCCGTTTACAAGCTTAACTCCATCAATAGACTAAAGATTCATCCACGAAACTATGTGTACTTCAAGAATCTTCCAAAACCAACAATGGGATTTCCTTGACATACCCGTGAATCCACATCGTCGATGTCCACTATATTCCATATATCGTATGCAACGATATTTCTGCTTCATCCTTCTACATTGCCAATCTTAATGTTATCTCGTTTCACATCATCCTTGGTTTCGTCTTCTTCCCCTTATAACCAAAACTTCTTCTTGCATTTATGCTTGACCGTAAATGCTTCAACACAGTTTAAACGAAGTCCTTTTGCTCTTTGTTCCTCTAATTCGATTAACTCAATTTCTTTATATAGACTTTTTTTCAAGAAAGAGAATCAAGGACCTTTTTCAATGCATTCAGGCATTTTGAAATTTCTGCAAATGTCTGTAGAATGTTATTTTTGCCGATTTAAGTTGAACAAATATAATATTTTGATTACTTGGGTTGTGATTCTTCAAAATAGAGACCCTAAATGAGTTTACAACCATTCTAAACTTAGTTTAATGATTTGTTTTAATAGTCATATACTTTGTAAGTGTTGTAACTTCTGAAATTTGAAGAAAGGAAAAAGTACACATTCAATCCTCAATCTTTACCACTTTTTTTAATTCAATCTACAACCTTTATTTTTTTCTATTTCAATCCTTTAACATTTTTAACTTTTATATTTCAGTCCTTAACATTTTTAATTTTTGTGAAACAAGTCCTTCTGAAAGTTTTCCATCCATTTTTCTAATGGGAGGACTTGTTTGACAAAAATATAAAAGGTTTAGGACTGAGATGAAATAAATAAATAAATAAAGGTTGAGGATTGAATTAGAAAAAGTGGCAAAGATGATGACTAAATGCTTACTATTCCCAAAAAGAAATTAAATTCAAACATAAACTCGCTCATTTGCTTCTCTGGTTAGTTACAAAAGGAGAGGACAGAAAAGGAACTGCTCAACTTAGAGACTCTTATTCAAACACATAGATAACCGCCAGTAAGTCCCCTAAGGACATGTAAAACAGACATATCATGCCTATAAAACACGTACATAAAACAACCAAACATTTATTACACAACACAAATATCACACTCAAAACACACAAATCCATGCCTAACTCTGCAACTTCCTCTCACGCGAATATAGGTGCTTAAAAGGAGTTACTGTGGCAGTAACGTGTTCTTTCTAGAAAAACAAATGAAAGTTAAAATGCAAGAATAATTGGAGGAACAGGAAAAGAAATAAAAATCCTGGACATTCAAAGCAAATAGGTTTACCTGCGTATGTTTCATTTCTAAAATAAAATGCTTTTTTGGGGAAGTCTCTAAGAATCAAATTCAAGGTGTCATGATAAAACAGCATCCATCTGCTAACCCAACCCTTCATCAGAAATGAATTCTTGTGCACATTATTCACAACTAGGATTATATGGCACAACGTAATACATTTTCCACTAATGCTCTTAGCTTAGATATAATCTGACAACCCAACTTATGGAGAAACACCCGATGCACAAGAAAAGTATAGGAGCTCTATAAAGACTAGGATTTCAAACAATAAGGACTTGAATAACGATTAAGGATATGATTTAGTTTACCATGAGGAGCAACTTGATGACAGCCAAAGTTGCTGATGGCAGAAGTGAATTATACCAAGTATCAGCTACAGGCAATTTTCTCAGGTAAAATCTTGCCACGCTCAACAAAGAAAAACATAAGTTGATCTGCCTCCTTCAACTTCCCTTCCAACACAAGCCTCTTGCTTAATTCCTCGCATAATTTCAAATCAGGAATTAGATTCCGCTGAAACATTCTGCCTGCAATCTTATATGCTGACAAAGCATTTCCTCTAGTTAAATAGGTCTTCATAATCTCGTGGCAAGTATTGGCATCAATTCGAGAGGCAGTTCTTAAAATTTTACTCAAGAGTTTTTCAGCCTCCTCTAATCTTCCAAAAGCACAAAGTTTCTCAATAACTTGATTGTATACCGTGCGGCACTTCTGTCTCAAAAGCATCTTCTCCAACAATTTTAACAAATCCTCCATTTTACCCTGTTGGCAATACCAGTGTATAACTGTCCTATATGTGACCTGACTGGGATCTATACCATGTTTTAGCATCTTTGATGTGAGCTGGAATGCCTCATCCATCCTACCTTTCTTTCCCAGAGCACTAATTAGAGTTGTGTATGTGAAGACGTCAGGATGCTTGTTGCTCAGATACATGTCATCTAGCAATGACAAGGCAGCTTCCAGATTATCCATCTGACAGTATCCATGAATGACAGTGGTAAAGTTTACACCATTAACTGTGCATCCCTTGTGCAGACATTCTTCCATGAACTTTTTAGCCTCATCTACTTTACCCTCTTGACAAAGAGACTGAATTAGTAAGTTGATTTCAACAGGAGTTGGGAGGAAACCCTTCTTGACCATGTCTCGTGCAGTATCACATGCCTCCAAGAGCTTCCCTTCTCGGCGCAGCCCATGCATCACCACGCTATAAGTGATAGCATTAGGGGTCCACCAATCTTCTTCACTTGTGTTCATAATTTCTCTTGCTTCTAGAGAATTCCCACTTCGACATAATCCATTTAACAAAGCTGTGTATGATACCGTGTTTGGTTTACAGCCATATCTACTCATTTGTCGAAGCATCTTTCTGGCTTCATCTACTTTGCCTACCCGGCAGAACCCATTAATGACCGAGGTATATGTAACAACATCAGGTTTGCAACCCCGTGCATACATGTCCTGAACCACCTCTTTTGCTTTATCCATCCTGCCCTCCTTACAAAAGGAATGAACTATTGCACTTAACCCTATTTTGTCAATTTGGAAACCCTTCTGGTCTGCTTCCCTTAGAAATCCTACAGCCTCGTCTCCATTACCATGCTTAGAGAGGACATGGATCAGATGATTGTAAGTAACCTGGTCCGGTAACAAATTGCTGTCTTCAACCATTTTATCTAGCATTTTCCTCACATCACTAATTCTTTTCTCCTTACAAAGGAAATCTATAACTGTATAGTAACTAATCTTATCTGGAAAACAACCCTTAGCAGACATTCCCTCCAACAATTCAATGGCATCTTCTACCCTGTGAACTTCACAGTACCCCTTGATCAAGCAGTTATAAGTTACAACATTCGGCATAATTCCAGTAAGTTGCATCCGTTCCATGAACTTAAAAGCCTTGTCCAGCCTATTAGACACTACAAGAACATAGATAGCAGTGTTGCATATGGATAAATTAGGCTCGACTCCTGCCTTCTGCATCAAAGTCAAAACCTGCAATGCACGCCTTGAATTGCCTGCTCGGCTATAGGACACCATTAAGTAACCAAACGCTTCAGGCCGGCACTCAATCCCCCGTTGACGCATCAGCCGAAGCACCCGCCTAGCATCTTGACACAACTTGGTCTTGCTTAGAACCTCCAGCATCGTGTAGTACACAATGGGATCATGCCGATACCGCCATTGCCTATGAGCCCAATAGAAGAACTTCAATGCAACCCTTTCATCCTCGTGAGAGCAAAGTACAGCACAAACTTGCCTCGGCTTTAGGCTTCTTAGCAGGTGTCTTAATTGACCTTCAAGACGAGGATTCCAATCTGATTGAAGCTGAATCAACCTACAAGTTTCTCTAACTAACGGGTTTCGAAATTCATCTGCAAAATCCTTTACCCCTCCGACATCAACATGGCCCTGTTGTTCTTCACTCACACTAAGTGACTCCGCTACCACAAAATCATCCACATCTACATCATCAACATCGTCCTCCTCTTGATCATCAGTGTCATTCCCCAAGTCTTCACCAGCGTCAAAATGATCAAACATTGGGATTTCGTTATTAAAGCTTCCATCTTTCTTATCAATAGGGTTAAATTGATCATACCCATCATTTATCTTATCAGAATAACCAAGTGAACTGAAACTTGAAGCACGAATATTCATCAACAATGAAGAATAACCAGACTTTAATTCATTATAGGCTAACGGGTGCTCAAAAAGTTGGCCTTTTCCTATACAAACAGATCCCGTCGCATTATTTCTCACATGACTGCTACAGCAACAAATGAAGCTTGCAAGTTTATGGCGATTAGCAAACATTTTTTGGTGATCAATAGCATAGCAAGAGTTCAACAAAAGGACATGCTAATATTCCGTAAGAAAGGATCAAGTACAATACGCGGCCCAAAAGTGGAGGGACAAAAAAGGAGAAAAAGAGACAACAAGTATTATACCACTGCAGCCCTAAAAGAGGAATGGAGGGACTCTTAGGAGGAGTGGCTCTGATCTCGATCAAATAAGGGACGGAGACAAAAGCTCATAACTGTGTCAGACCTAATCCGGCTACAGCAAGCTGAGTGCTTGGAATCGGCAGGAAATAACATAAAATGGGCCAGGTATATGGACCCGGTTTCCGCTCCCTGCATACGGGAGGAGAGCCGTGCAAGGAGCGAGGCTCGGGGCATAAGGTCGTTAACTCACGGTTCGTAGTAGAATGTAGAATCTGAAGGTAGAACATAAGTTTTTATAACCCAAGTAAATTAGCTATTAAACACTATAAATATATGCTTATAAAGTCAGAAAGAAAAAAAAAAATATGACATAAATAAAGAAGTTCAATATAAATCTTGGTTGTAATATATAATACCGCAAGGTTTTAAATCAATATGATAACCTAAGATCTAAGTCTTTAAATTTAAAGTATGGAGCAATTTTATTTGTTTTAATCCAAATTTCACTGTAATAGTAGAAAATTTAGAAAAAGTTGTAAACCCTGTAAATTTTATGTTTTAAACTAAGAATCAAATTCGAAGGACCAATGATATTCACTAGGCTCAATCAGACCGAAGAAATTAAGACAGACAAAATTTTAAATTGAAACCTTAAAAATAAACTAAAAAAACTTTAGAGATAAATTTCTATAAACCCTAATAGCGTATAAAGACTCCAAATCCAAATACGAGTGATCATAAATTAAAAATCCGAATTGAATAAAAACTCTAAATCCTAAACCTTAGAATTGTAAAACCTTAGATTAACTTCAAACGTAATGAAAACTCTAAATTGAAACATTTCACTTAAATTATGTAAATCGCATGAACTCCATAATGCATGGTAAGAGATATCTATAAATGATAACGATCTAACAAATTAAATCAATTAAGTTAATAAATTAATGGGATTACTAATTTATTTTCAATTATACATTTTCTCTAAAAGTAACGCTAAAATTGTAAGCACACCTTCAAAGCCCTGAAGCCATCATAAAATCCTAAAACGAGAGAAGCCTTAAAATGAATTAGAAACAATAATTGGCTAATTTAATTAATAAACTCTAATTATATAGCCACATTATTCAATAATCACTAAAAATTCACTAAATTGCTATAAGAGCCCCAATTTGTCTTCTGAAATCGTAATCGATTAGCAATGATCAATTCCAACCCTTAGACGCCCTAAATTAATTAGATAAAATGATTTAATGGGCTTAATTAGCTTAATTAAATATGAAAAACCCTAAACTATGTCTAACTATATCTAACTATGGCTATCTACACTAGTAATTAGATTCGTAAGCTTAAATTACATTTTAACCATCTACATGCATTCATGCATTATAATTAGCTAAAGATAATCACAATTAATTATATATAATAAGATAATTAGTTGGAAAAACAAAGGACCACTCATCTTTAGTAGACAAATCATTACCTTAATTGGCAAAAATCATAAAAAGCAAATTGATCCCTACTTATGCTTGTACCATGTAACCAAAAATGGAAGGGATTTGTTCCCCACCATACTCACTCATAATCACCCCCTTTTTAACCCCTTCATTTTCATTTTACTCAATCTTCTTCCCTAAAATAAACTTTAGAAATATTCTCTAAACACATAATCTAAAAACAAGAAGGAATGAAATAATAGTAAGCTTTTCAGACCTAGCTGCACACCCGAACAGCCCAATCTATAACTCTCCACCAATACCTCCAAACGACACAAAACCCCTTGCATTTAAATCCTCTTTCATCCCCCTTTCTTGCTGACAAACATCTTTCACCAAAGGAGTTTGTTTCATTTTCCAAAAATGAAGTAAAATGAGACCCTTTGAATTTCCACTGAGGTAAACTTATACCTTTTCAACTTTCCTTCTAGTTTGAGTTTATGAGCATGCTCCCTAAGCTTAATAACTAAGGAAAAAATTATTACAATGCTACCTTTGTTTATCATGTTTACATGCCCATATATGTGCATATTCTTAGATTTTTAGTGTAGTAAACATGTTACATATAACTTTAGAAGCACATAAGTTGTAGTAAGATGATAACATAAAAAAAAAAAGTATAAGAATTATCATCATATCTTGATTCCCATGTTAGGGCCAAAACATATGTATGTATGTTTCCACTATATTTTTTATTTTTTATGTTTATTTTGGTAGGAAATGGTTTTAGGTATATTTTAGTAGTAGTTTGATGCATGTTTTAGCAAATTAAGTACATGATGTATAGAAAGTCCTAAGAAATCATCTTAAACCACCCAAAACATGTTGAAAAACTTGCTATAAAATTTTTATTAATGGATTAATCACATGATTAAGTAAAGATAATTAGGATTTAGGACTTAATCTTATAAGATAAGAGGGTAAATAAGGTTTATAGTGAGCAATTAGGCCTAAAATGAATATTAGATATAGAAAAACCCACTTAAAACCCAATGAACCATTAGTAACAAATCTGGCACTCATGATAAAATGGGTCATTTAATCATTTTAGTAAACTATTAGGCCCATTAAATTAGAATAAAGTTAATATATGAGCCTTAAGACATGAACTTAGCCTAAATTTAACTAAAAGGCCCACAAACCGAGCCTTGAGCCCACTTAATCACTCATGACTAGATCTGTAATGTTGTGAAAAGTGGATTAAATTTAGGGCCAATGATAGGCTTAAGTCCAAAAAGGCAAGTAGGAATGGGCCTAAGGCCTTAAATTGCAAGATGAGCATAAAGAGCCTTAAGAAAACCAAAATACAAGCCTAAATAATACATGATTAGATCTAAAGCTAACTTAAAAAGACTTGAGGGAAGATATTCAAAAGTCTCACTAAACCCTAAGGCCCATCTAAGACATCCACTATAAGCCTTCTAATGAGTTAAAGCCTTAAACATAAGAAAAAAGTCCATTTAGGCCCATAAGAGCAACACCAATGCCTAAGATGAAAATTTAAAGTATTGGGTAGAAAAAGTTCACCAAAAATGCTTAAAAAGGAAGCCTAAAATATCAATTGCAAGGCTTAAGATAAAAAAACTAAGCCTAAAGCCCAAACCTAGGCCCAAACCCTAAAGCAACCAAACTCACCTCTTGGTTACATGAACTTATAAGACCCAAATAAAAAACTTGTTGACCTTAAAGCCCAAAAATGACCTTACCAAATGAAATAACACTAAAAAAAAAAAAAATGAAATCGACTATAAGAATGCGAAAAATGGATTTAAAATAAAAAAGTTAGAGCGAAAACAAATTTTAACTATACTCGAGGATTAGGGTGTGCTTTAGTAATTATGTAGACTTTTAGGTTCTTGAAGAAACCCTTTTTCAATTACTTACATATACATTATTATTATGTTTTAGGTGGCTTAATTTCTAATTTAGGAACCCCGAAGTTTAGGATAAGTAGGCAAGTGTGCTAGGTGAAGGAGTTTTGATGAACTGTTACTTACTTATATTTAATAATTGCTTAATATTCTATTGCTTACCCTTGGTTACCTATTGAGTGACTGCTTGTTCTGTATGCCAATATCCATGTGATCACCTTATTAAAATTGGTAAGTTTAAATATTTGGCCAAATTAATTAGATATACCTATCACATGTCTATGACCCATTAGTTGTGGACTGTAATGTTTGTAGCTTTGCTAAGTTTTCTGAAAAATTTGCTAAAATACATTTTTAAAATGCTTTATAATTTAAAGAAAGATTCATTAACTTAGTGAGTACCTATAGCAACCTCCTATAACATTTTACTTATCGAGGTAATGCTAGTAGACCATCTTCAATTGATTAATAGAGAGTAGCCTTAGTTGGGACTTGCATTGTTTAGCCCATAGGGCATTATATAGATTTGTTAATAGTAAGCCTAAGGGGCTTTGTATTGATTATTGATAGTGAATAGCCCTAGATAGGGTCTACCGAATTGATTAGTACGGTATTCTCGACTAAGGTAATAGTCAAATTCCGTCTGTTGGGACGATACTTGCAAACAGCCTGATGTGGGTAAGGTGAGGTACCTCATGCGGGTAAGTATAAGGGATAATCGATGTATAGACGATGTATAGACGATGCAAATCTACACCTTCTATGGTTCTGAAGCCCTATGAATGTGTTACTTGCATTCATCGTGTGTGCATTCATTTTATATATAGCTACATTACATGTTTGTTAATAATGCTTGCTAACTTACTTAAATAGTAATGGCAAGAGACAAACTCACTAAGTTGTAATATACTCACCCTCTAACAGTTTCTTTTTATAAGTAACTAAAAACTAAGAATGGGTTAAGATTAAAGTGCAGAGTGTTCCTATAGCAGTTGGATTAGATAGATAAGATTGCTTTAGTAGGCTGTATTAGTTAAGCTAGATCTTTATAATATTTAGTAACTCTTGATATCGTAGAAATTTAATTATCCTATCTTATTATTTAGTAGATGATTCCGACTCTCTATGATCTTGGTGGATTGTGGATTGTTGAGTTATTTTAGTTACTTATATAAATAAGTAAATGTAAGTAAAATGAATAGGCACCCTTAAAAACTTAATAATTAGAGCCTTGCAACCTCTAACTTACAGGGTGTTTTTTATATTATAGGTACACACGTGATATAAAAATTTTAAAAGAAACTATCGGGCCCTCATGTGAGGCATTACAAAAGTGGTATAAAAACTTTAGGTTGTTAAAGTAGGACTAGCTTACCAAAGGTGAGATAGGGTAAAACTTGAGTAGGATTAGGATGGAAGAATATAGTAATAATTAAATATATACATATAGCAATAATTAATCATAAAAATAAGGTAAATTAATATAAAATAATTGAAAATTTCTTAACTTTCTTAATTTTTCGTTGTAACTTTTTTGATTTTCTAAACATATCAAATGGCCTTATTTAATTATGAAATTTTTTTCCTAGAATTATTTTAAGTATAGTTTAATGTACTAATTTTATTTCAATTAAATATTAATTGAAAATATAGGATTCTTAAGAAATTGCTCTGTTTGGGTGAATTTTAAATCAATTTTTATAAATCTTAAATTATGTTGTTTTGAGTTGAATTTTTGTGTGTAATATGCTTAATATATGTATTTAATTATTGAAAATAAATATGTTTACTATATATGATATTTATTTTGAATAAAATTGGCAATTTTGCTAAATTATTGAAATAAATAGTTTTTGATAAAATCAATGAAGGAGACATACATATTTTGACTTTTGGAAGTTTATAAAGATATTTGCAACACTTGATTTTCATCTTACACATAAATTTGTTTATTTTTCCCAATTTTTCATAATTTTGAGCTAAAATTACTACTTTGGTAAAAATAAATAATATGTTAGTTTAGTGTAATTGATAGTTAATAATTAAACTATATATTTTTCTAAGTCTAAGATTTTTCATAGAATTAATTGGGCTTGTATAGTATTTATTATGTATTTGCCTAATATAAGCCCATATATTAGTCTAATATATTAAATAGTAAATAATACTGTTAAGATATTTGTTAGGATAACGTGAGATTGGTAATTATGACATGAAAGTGATGCTAGAAATGGTTGGAAAGTGTAAATCCTTAGGACTTCTAGTTTAAAATTAAAGCCTACTCGAGTCAATTGCAAAGTCTCAATTTCGTATGATTGAATCACTATTGAGAAAGGGCATTTTCAAACTTGTAGTTATATTAATCGATCTTATTTCTTAAGATATCTTAATAGTACTCGAAACAACAATCATGTGAATATAATGTTTACTAAAATTAGATAAGAATTGAGTAAGATACGATTAAATGAAGTTTAAGAATGCAATAGTAAAAACTTATAAGAGCTTGGTTTCGACTCATAGTTGACTCAAAGATTATATGTAATTTCCTAAGTGTCACAGGTAGGGAAGGACCACATCGTGAAGCCTAGGATTTTGTATTACTATTAAGCCTAAGTAAATAGATATTTCTATTTTTATATAAGCAAACCTGTTTACTTGACTTTGAGTTAGTTATATTGCAAACTGTAATTGTATGATTGATTAAATATGTGACTCTATTGAATACGCATTGATTTGGTGAAGTGTTTCCTTGTGTATGACTAACTTGTTAATGTATTCTATCATTTGGAAAACTTGGAAATTGATATGTCCTTTAGGGTGTTCACCTAAGTGAACTCTATATGAAGGAATGAATTGTAAAGTTGAGACATATAGTTGGAATTATGATAAGTGAGACGTTTGTGTTATGAAATTTGAAATTTGTGCCTGATACCAGATTATTGTATTAATTGCTACATTCATGGCATAACATGAAAAAACCTATGGGTTAAGTTTCTAAAAAGTCAAATGTTGCTAAGCTAGGTTTTGAATATGTAGAACTGAATTACTCAATATATTCTAGCCATAAAGTGTGGTTTCAATTAAGCCAGCTAGATGTTGGGTTGTGGTAGCTCCTTGTCACCTTAAGTTCCTGGATGTTGTATCTAGATGCCTAGATATGTCGACTAACCAGATGAGTGAATTGGAAGAACTAAGTTGGGTTAGGATATTGATACCTATATATGTCACGTACATGACCATAACACCTATTCACTGCATAGATTTCTTATCTTGATAACTTTGAACTATAAAATTGAATGTTTTATGATACTAATGTTTGTGAATATACGTTATGCTAGTTTTGTGTTTTGTTTTTATTAACTCTCACTTAACTCACAGAGAGTTGAAGGGATACTTATATATCCTTAGGTCATGAAGGGAACTAACTAGGCATCATCAACAGTTGGGGAAAGACTTTTGAGAGCACATAGGATGGAGTCAACTATTTTGAAGGAGCCTGACTATACTTTGATCGTAGTCTCAAAAAGAGTTTGTACATATGTAATAAAAGAAAAAAAAAAGTTACTATGCTTTAAGTGTAGTTATGTTTGAAGGATATACTTTTTTGTATAAACAAGTGTAAAGCTGAACTCTATTGTAGTACTCTTTTATTATAAATAGAACTTTTGTTCAAAATAAACATGTATTCTTGTGTAATGGTTTATTTTATGTTAAGTTGGGATGTGACACAATATAAGTTATAGTACAAATATTTAAGTATAAATTATTAAGCTAATATGTCAAACTAAAATATAAATATTAGTATTGATATAAATTACATTACAACATAAATTAATATGAAAAGCACTATATCAAAACAAAACATTAATCATCAACTATCTTTTTATCAACAAAACTATCATAAGCTCTCTTAATATAATCATTACCATCGTTACTATTATCATTATTGCTAATTGTTATTGTACTATAACCAATAGTATCCATATCCTTATATTTTAAGTCCCTTGAAGCATCGTTTCACACTTTATCTTTAATAGTTCTAATATCATGAATCTTTTAATCATATTCAATTCCACTTCAATATGCCATGACTTTCTATATTTATAAGTATGCCAAATTTCTATATCATATCACATTCATCTTTTTTCTTATCTCTTGTACCTAAAAGGATACTCAACAAATCATCACTCGATGAATTAAATATATCTTCCTCCTCAATTATTTAGTTATCTTTGGTGAGTGATATTAAACAATGAAGCTAGTAATGTAATCAATTTAAGTTAAAGAAGCAAACATAGTGTCATTTCACTTATAGTCTTGATTCACTTGTTCTAAATTGCAAAAGACTGATTCTTTTTCTTAGTTTTGATAGCTCATTACATCTAAATCAAGTAGAATTGCATAGGATCATATAGAATTGCATAGAATCACATACAACATTATAGAATTGCATATAATCTGTAAAATTGTAAATTCATAAAATCATATATGTAAAATTATGATTCTACCATAAGTTTATAGAAAAATGATTTTGTACACAATTCAACTCGAAAAGGACTTATAAAATCGTAAACTCATAGACACATACAAGTAGACTTACAATCTTTGCAACCATATCAGGGTAGTTTTAGCCCTATGGCTCGAGTTTTGTACGAGTATGGGCCTTTTTTTGAAAAATATTATGAGAAAGGATTCAAGTGAAAAGATATTTAGCAAATAGGAGAATGAAGGTGCATGCGAATTGTAATTAAAAAGAAAGAAAGAAAGAAATAATGTGCCTTCTGTTAGATATCTCTCATATATTTTGATGATAACAAAAAGAGTTAATGCTAATAAATCTTTAACAATGTAGGCTTACAGAAGGTCTTTCAGAAAGTTTAATTTCACAAAACTAAGTTGTATTCAGAAGTTTATTTAGAAGCTTATTTAGAAGCTTTGAATTGATTGAATATAGACTAGTTTGAAAATCTTCAGAAATTATTTCAAAAGCTTTCACAAGAAGAATTGGTACAGCATTTCAGAAACTTATTCAGAAACTTCAAAAACAAAAGGCTGATATTCTTCAGAAGCTTATTCAGAAAGTAAGTTTGGAAGAATGGCATTGAAAATAAATTTAAATCAGATTTGAATTAATTAAGCCTCATCTCCACTAGATTAAGTGTATTTTAGATTAGGTGTATTAGGAAAATATACTTAATCTCGTTTTACTCAAGATAGAATTAAGATCCATTAGGATTATCTTTGAGCTAATTAATTTTTGAAAAATCAAGACATGCATAAGTATAGATAAGGATAAGGTTGAATTGGATTTTATGGAAATTCAAATATTAAATACGAGTTTTATCTAGAAATTTTTTATAAGGCATATTATCTCGCTAATTTCAAATCAAAAGCAAATTTGGTAATTATTGATTGAATGTTATCTAATTAAAGTAAGATAAGAAGAGTTGTTTTTGAAATTCAAATAATCAAGATCTTCTCAAAATATTTAAGGATTATCTTTAATAATCTAACAGTTGGATAAACATGAAAATAAAGACAATCTTCATCAAATTAGCCGTTGGAAGATTTATATATAAAAGAGAAAGGATTCAAAATGTTCAAGTAGCAATCTGGAAAAATCTCTCACAAAAACAAAAAATTGAGATCAGACTATACCTTTTGAAAAGTCACAAAAAGTTCTTTAGATACTTTTTCAAAAAGCTCCATCGAAGTAAATTATTTAACATTCATCATTTTTTTTTTCTCTTGAGCGAAATTAATTAAGAAATCAATTTTGTACTTAAAAATACCTAGTTTCTTCAATGTTGTGTTGTTTTTTTTTTTTTTGTTTATTTGTTTAGATTTATGTTAGTTTATGTATATAATTATGAATATAGGCTAAATTTTTTAGATTATATATAATAGTTCACTTAGAGAAGTTGTTCCCTTGAAATGCATAGAAGGTGTTATGTAAAATTCCCCTAAATTAGTTCTAAGAGTTGATATGTTAGTGTTATAAAATGCCAAACTATGTAATTAAGTATTGTTTACTACAACTCATTGCTTCTTTATGATATTATTAAGATGAAAATGGTCAAATTTGTGAAACTCGTTGTTTATGCCCATGGAAACATCGTAAATGGTAATACGGGGTTGAAGTATGGTATGGAGCCTATTAAGAAGTTGAAGATTGAAAAGGATGTTAGCTATAATCACTTCTTGCAAATGATTTATAGGAGCATTAGAATTGATCTATCTAATGTTTTTACAATTATTGAAGGACTTCATTGTTGCTAAGTAATACAGCTAAGGCTTGGTATAGTTGGCATGGTTATGGAAACAGCTCTTCATGGCTACAAGCTGTACGGACTGAGGCATATAAGATGGTAGGGCCTACTATCCTTGTTTACGTTTAGGCATGAGACAAATTTCCCTACATAGCCCCTTAACCCTTAAGTCGATATGACTTTACCATAGTTGTGGGAAGGCCCTTAGCAACCTGATAGAAGGTCAAGTGCAATACCATACAGCATGCTACCCATGTTGTAGATCCTTATCAAACTACATTTGACCTATAGATTGGATGTCAAGTACGATGAATTCCCTCTTTGCATTTACACTTGTTCATTGATATCTTATTTGACCTCGATTGTTAGCTATGGTATAAGGAGATCACTCATCGATATATCACTTATATAGGAGCTATCATTTCATACTTGGTAAGTAAACCATTAGACTTCTATTATACTCTATTGACAATACATATTAACTACCCCTTATAGCTTCTTTGTTCAATTCAATCGACTCTTTTCCTAATGTACAACTAGTAGGAGATTATATATTTATGGTTGTTATTGTAGATGGAGCTTTGCAGTTTGCAGAAGAGCATGGTGGACTTGTTTTATTTCCCCATATTGCATAAGAGCTACTACATTACTAGGCTACATGAGAAAGAGGCAACACTTGACCCAAACCTTATTCTACCTCCTTACCCTCTAACTAGAGATAGAGTTAAAGTTAATGGACACTGTGTGTGGTGAGCGCATCGTTGAGGTGCCTATAATAGGACATGTCATCCATGTGATGCCATTCCATTGACATATAGTAAGCAGTATAGGAGCTGATTCAAGCTTAGGGGTCAATTCTAACTCTTACATGACCCTACAGCTCTAACAATAGTAAAATCTCTCATTCCTTCGCTAACTCCTCATAAACAACACTCAAGCTACTCACAATCATTTTGTATGGGGAAGGGTGTAACATAATTCTATCCGCCTTTTAAGTTGACTCTAGTGCCTCTTAGGGAGCTTTAAGATACACCTGTAGAGTTCTTACAATCTCCATCAAGAGAGGGCGTTCCATCTTATCTTGGTTTGTTAGACATTTTTACCAACACAAAATGAAATAATATGGATATATATGTCCATAGTTCTATAAGTTCAAACCAAGAAATTTATTGTACATATATTTTTTATAAACATTTCTTGAACTTTTAGTGAATATCAATATCTATTGTATATTTTCTCACTTCATATCACATTTGTCATATCTTTTATGTAAACTTCTAATTGAGTTGTCAATGGGAGTTTGTATTAGTTGTCAGGTGTTTGGGGATTTGGAATTTGTCTAGGGTTTAGAGGATTCAAGTTTGTGTTGGTTGTTTAGGGATCGGAGTTTGTGGTCTTGAGTGAATGAAGTTCATATTTTGGCATATTTATACCTATAGTTATATAAATTTATGAAAATTTGTAGGTATGGTAGTGTTGTTTTAGGTTTTCTACATGATTCTTCAATATAACTTCTTTTATACCGAAGGCATACAATGCATACAAATATAGTGCAAGTGTTGGCTGGGGCAAGGTCTAGGTTAGTCTTGCCCATTAACATAGAGAAAAGCGACAAATATCTCTTAAAATATACATTTGTTAATTTTAGTGATATGTCTTTCGATGTACATAAACTTATAAAATAAATATATATTAAAAGATTAACAATCTTTACACATATTTACAACTAGCAAAATGCACCAATAATATAAGTAAAAAATTAAGATGATATGATAAAATTTAGAACATAATGTAGTTATTCGATTAAATTATGACTCCGTTTGGTTCATCTTTTTTCTATTTTATTGGTGTCTTATAGTTTAGTTAAATCTTGTGTTTAGCAAGAATAAGATACCTAAAAAATAGAAATATGATTCTATATATGTCTCTCTTCTAAAATTAAATATCCAATAAAGTTAAATTTATTTACCTTTTAAATTATTTATATTTACAAAAATGCTAATTAAAATAATCGTCTCTAATGTATAAAATATATTTTTTCAAATCTCTTCTCTTAAAAGTAAGTGAATTTTTATTTCTCAATTCTTACATTCCAATCACTATATTCATCATAATTATAAAATAGAAATAGATAAGATATAAATAACATAGTTTTCCAAATATCATATTTGAAATAGATATAGAACAATACAGATAAGATAAAAAAGAAAAAAAGATAATATATACAGGATCTATAAGCACAACCTAAAATCTATAAAAATAAAAAAATAATAATAATAACAACATATTAACAATATAAAAATCGTATGGACTTAGAGAGATGTGGCAAATATCTTCTAAAATATACTTTTAATAATATTAGTGATACTTCTTTCTATGTGTACAAACTTATAAAATAAATATTTGTAAAATATTATCCATCTTTTTATATATTTACAACTAGCAAAATGCACCAATAATGTAAGTGCAAAACTTAAGATGATATAATAAAATTTTAAACATGATGTAATTATTGAATCAAATCATAAACACAACTAAAAATTTAAAAAGTGAAAAAAATAATGCATAAAAAATTTAAAAAATGCATGGGAATAAAAGGAGAAATATACAACTAAAGTTTTCATTATAAATATATTTAAAAAATACATAAAAAGAATGATAATTGTATTTAATTTTATTAAGTCAAAAGGTCGTCATTTATCTACAAAAACAATGAAGGAGAAGCAACTTTTATACATTGCAAAATAAACATTTTAGTATAAATTGACATTACAAAATAATAAGTTGTTAAACTCTTTGTATATTAATATAAGGGTAAACTTTTAATCCTAAAAAGCTACACAATATAATAAGAAATGTAGAAAACCCAAATAAAAGGTTTATAATAATGTGCAATAAGAAAATAATTAATAATGAGTAACCAAAATATTTGAAAGATAGAAGTAGATAGAACTATAACCTTTTACTCCATCAAGATCGCAACTTTGGTTATTTTACATAAAAGATACGTTTCTTGAGTACATAGTTGAAGAAAACAGTGATAAAGTACAAGCGATGAAAAGATTTTTGTATAACTACTAGTGATCCACATATATATATATAATCTATATCTATATATATATGTATATTTAAATATTATGTTATTTAGAAGAGTTATCACTCTTTGAAGTACTTAAACTTATGTCATTTTATATCAAGTTATGCAATAGTTGTAACTCCTATCATTCTTAATACATTAGACATATTTCTTCTTTGCATAAATGGAGGAGAAAAAAATTACCAAAGACTAATAATAAAAAGGTGTCTGTGATAATAAATTGAAGATTTTACAAATAGTGAAAATGTATTATTAATAAAGAGGTGCAAATGGCAAAAATTTCCAAACTAAAGTGTGATATAGCTTAGTTAATATACATTTAAAGGGAAAATTTACAAATGTTCTAATCAATTACTAAGACTCACCTACGTCATTACAACAAAAATCTATATTGATATTTTTCCACTTCCACTTAGGAATGGATAAAGGCTATAGCCTACTTACAAGCCTTTGGTGCTCGATTTGAATCTACTAGCAAAGTCAAGCACTTAACTATGAAATCTGCAACTTCTCCCTTCAAGTTGTTCCATCGAAAGCATCTTTTCAAGTCCTTATACATCTCTATACCACTATGATGGATCGAATAAGTAGAAGAATTTGCTTCTTTCAAAACCTTTTTCTTTATCTTAGGATCGCTTGGTACCTAGAGTTATGTCCCATATTTGATTGTATTAACCCCATCTAACCTTGAGCTCAAGCCTCTTACTATTTGAGATTGCCTTTAAGATGTCTTTTCTCTTAGATATTTTAATTGTGCCTCTTTTACCCTATCATATAAGGTTGGCTATATATTAAGACTGTTAAACATAGCCTCAACTTTCTCAATTGTGACCTTAATGTTTAATTTCCTTAAATTTTATTAAATTTGTTTTGACTTGTCATTAAAGAACTTGCATTCATCTGTCTTGACATGTTGAGTGCATTGGTTACTACATTGGCCTTTCTTAGAAAATATAAAATCTTCACATCATAATCTTAAATCAACTCAAGCCATCTCCTCTCTTTCATGTTCAACTCTTTTTGCATCAAGATATACTTCAAACTCTCGAGATTTATGCATATCTTGCATTTTTCACTATATAGTTAGTGCCTCCAAAACTTAAGTACTGGTACAACTGCAACTAACTCAAAGTCATACATTTCAATATAGTTTTTCTCATAAAGTTTCAACTATCATAAGGCATATACAATCACCTTGCTTACCTACGACCTTGAATTAATGCATCACTATAGATTAAAAACTCTTTTTCATTAACAAGTAAAGCTAGCACCAATGTCGAACTTGGTATTTTCTTAAATTTTTGAAAACTCTGCTTGGACTACTCACTCCATTAGAACTTCACATTTTTTATTAAGGCGAGTAATAAGTATTTTTTTTTTAGAACCATTTAATAAAACTATAATATTACCTAGCTAACCCAAGGAAATTATGAATCTTGATCAATCACACACTTCGACATTAATACTCCTTCCTTAGTCACTATATATGCCTAAAAAATGCTAACTCTTACATCTAGAATTTGCACTTATAGAATTTAGCATACAACTTTTGTTCTCTTAATCTTTATAAAACTAATCTTAAGTACTGCTCATGCTCCTCATGACTCTTAGAATATACTAGAATTAGTTAAAGAGCCTATGTAATGGGGCGGATAAAAATTTGAATGATAATTATAATATTTTTAAAAGAAAAAAGAATGTAAATATAATTTAATGTTTTTATTTATTATTAAAAAAAACCACCATTAAAGGTTTATTTAAGGAATATAAGGTCTAAAAATGCTTGTTGTACATGATTTGTTGAAATAAACACATAAAGACTCTCTCTCTCTCTTTCTTATTAGCATGCTTTTATTACTAAGTTATGTATTATATATATAATTTTAATATAAAGAATGACTTAAGATAAATTAATAAATAGTATACAATTCTAAAATTATTTAAACAATGTGAAGCAATTTGCTATAATAGAATATAAAATGCAAGAGCTTCCAAAATTATAATAAACTAGCTAAATAGCTCATGCAATGCGTAGATAAATATTTGAATAATCATTATAATTTGATTAAAACAATTAAAATCAATAAATATGAAAATTTGAATATGAGCATCTTATTAATATGCTATTTAGGACAAAAAAAATATCATATTGTTATGTATAAAAAAACCTATAAAGTTTTTTCCCCTCTTTTTAGTTGTGTATAGAACTGATTATTATCTATAAAATAAACAATCCTTTATTGCTTTTTCTTTTTTTCCCCCATCTCATGAATTCATTATTTTCAATTTTATTGAACAATCCTTAAACGCTTAACAGTTTTTAATAAATTATGAGTTAGTGAAGGTTATTAATGTAAGAAACTATCTATTATAGTAAAAATATATTTCTCTTTCATACCTTTATTTAACTTTTGTTGAAAAAAAAAGTTGTCCTTACCAAATTGTCACTTATCTAAATAATATTTAGTAACTATAAAGAATATAAAAATAAGAATAAATTTAGATTTTTAATTTATAATAATAGTCGCAGTAGTAATTATACCATTTGTCTCCCTTTACCTACCATCTTTTAATTTACAATAATCATCATATATTTATAGTCAAACTATATTAAATACCCATTCATATATAATAGTAATAATGATTATTACTACTTTCATTGATAACCTATATAATCAAATTACATTAAAGCACAAAGTATAGTAATATATTATATTCCTACATAGTTAAAGTATAGTAATATACATTAAAATACAGAAATAATCGTATACGGTTAAGCTATAGTAAATATATGTTATATGATAATTTATTCAATCAAATTATAGTAAAAATGCATTAATATGTGTAATAAACACACATTAACCAATAGTAATAGATGAGTAAGTTTTGTAATTTTCAAGTAAATTGGACACAACATGAAGAAAGCATAAAGTAGGCAGTTAAAAGGGAAATTTTTTGAGATGCATATAAATGCAGATTGAGTTAGCAAAAGAATGTGAATTCTCAATGATACACACAATATATATAAATATCAACTATTGGAAGCAAATTGAATCAAATACAAATATAATAACTAAAATATAATTTTATAATACATGTCGAATTATGTATAATAAAAAGACATAAAAAACAAATATAAATTATAGTAATGATCTTCTTTTCTATTAAAAGCCTCAAAACCTACTAGAATAGACCCATAGGTGAACTTAAGTGAATAGAACATGTAAATGGACAATATTTAACTTTGTAAATAAAATCTCTAAATTCCATAAATGCTAAGTAATATTGGAGTTTAGAAGATATTGTAGTAGATAGTAGTTTTTTTTTTTTTTTGGACAACTATAAGGAAGGGGGGATTCGAATCCTAGTCTATTTCGATGGGAGATAATTGGTGATTTCAATATACTATAACCTAGTAGTTTATTTCATTGACATTGCAACTTATTAATATGTGTAATATTATCACCAATAGCAAAAAAAAAGTTCCTATTAATCTTTTTTAAGGTATTGACTAATGTTTTGATCATATGTTTAGTGAGAAAAATAGATTTCCTATATCTCATAACTAAAACTATGAATTATATTAAATGTTGTCATACAAATAGCATATATGCCACACTATGAGCAATTTATATACATCAAATCATATCCATAATCTTGAAAAAAAAAAATCTTGAAAAATCACATTTATGTACTAAAATTCATCATAGGAAAAAAAAAATAAAATTCACCAATTTTTTCAATCAAAATAATAACAAAATTAAAGACACTAATAAATTAAGAAGAAATAATAATTATTATAAAATGACTTTATTCCTCCCATGCTATCTTAAAACTTATATAAAGAAAATAAAATGATAGGACTATAATCTATGAGGTAATAAGATAATTTATGTGATTGGCATTGCAACCTCTATCTTTATAGCCATACTTTTTCTTTTTAGAGGAAATTTATAACCATACATTGAAATTCACTTGATAATATGTATACATAAGGTAAAATATGCTTAATTTGTAAAATAAATCATGAATTCTTCTTTTTTTTTTTATATATATCATTAGCAATATATTCACATTCTTAGTTCAAAACACATGATTAATTTTGGTTAAAAAGATATCATCAATAAGGAATATTTTAAAATTACAACAAAATCATCACATATTATTAAAAAAGAAAAGTAGGCTTGAAGTTGTATCTCTTCTCAAAAGAGTTATTATATTGCAAATAATAATAAGAAACTATCCCTAAACAAAAATAAACACAATTGATGGGTTAAAGATAATTAAAGAGATACAATAACAATTATCTAAATCAACAATCATTATGATAGAATCAACTAAAAAATTTCATTCATGTTACTTTAAAAAATCAAATTTATCACAAAAACAAAGATACTATAAAATATAAAGACCATATTACAAGGAGGTAAAATCATGGTTTATGTCATCAATCTTTACAAAGATATTACAAAAATAAAGGAAAAAAAAAAACTTGTTTCTCTAAAAAATTTACCTTTCATGTATATGATCTCCTTTGATTTCTTAGGTTTAACTTTATAGGAAACCACCCCTGCTCTCACTATCTGACTAAATCATCTTCAACATCAAGTGGTTATTCTCTCTATTAATTCTCTTGATTGCAAATATGAGATTTCATTCTTTGCAAAAAAATCCCACAAAGGGATTGATCTCAAAGGATAAGAATCAAGCCCTAAAACTGTATCCATAGTATATTGAGGTTCTTTAGTGCTTGTTGAGGATTACATAAGGTAAAGCAAGCAAATATGTATGATACGTTCAAATAAATTTAAGAATGATTTCAGTTGATTCTATTGATTTCTAAATTAATGTATCATAATAAAAATAGAAGAAAAGATTAATTATTAAATGGTGTTTTCAAATAGTAAATTTCAGGAAACCTAATAATAAAAGGCATTATTATCCTAAAACTATATATGGAAAAAGTTTGGAAAAAGCTTTCAAGATTATATATTACAATATGATATAATTTGACAAACAAACTATGGAAATATATTAGTAATATAATAAAAAGATGAGATGCAAAAAAGGAAAGAACTTTTAAAACTATAAATTATAGTATGATATAATATGTCAAAAATTATGGAAATACATTAATGAAACCATAAAAATTGAGATATAAGAAAAGTAAAGAGATTTTGGAATTACATTCTATAATATGATTTGAAAAATTAAATTATGAAAATATATTAATGAGATAATAAAAAGGTGCAACATAAAAAAAAAAAAATGAAAGAGCTTCCAAAACTATGCATTATAGTATGATATGATTTGGAAAATAAAATTATTGCAATATGAAAACATAAAAAGGTGGAATATAGAAAAGATAAGAGTTTTCAAAGCTACATATTATATTATGATATGACACATAAAATTATGAAATATATTGATGAAAACATAAAAGGTGGAAAATAAAAAGGCAAGAGCTTCTAAAACTATATATTATAATATGATATGACAAAAGATTTGTGGAAATGCATTAATGATAGCATAAGAAGGTGCAATATAAAAAAAAGGAAAGACCTTTCAAAACTATATATTATAATGTGATAATACGAAATCATTAGTGGACACGATGACACACTTCTCTAGATAATCCTAAAACACTTTGTTCATGAGGTCTATAAAAATTGTTAAGATATTTCTAAGTGCGAAAGGCATCTTGAGAAATTCATAATGTCTAGACCTAATGCAAAAGGTGGATTTAGGTATGCGTAGAGGCTTTATCTTCAATTAGTGGTATCCTAATATTAAGTCGATCTTAGAAAATACAACTTCCCCACACAATTAATTAAACAAATAGTCTATCTGAGGTAAGGGAGACTTACTCTTGATCATCACTTGGTTTAGATCACGTTAATCTATGTATAGCCTTAAGCTTCCAACCTCTTCTTTATAAAGAACACTATAATACTCTAAGGCAACACACTCAAGCGGATAAAGCATTTACTTAGTAAGTTTTGTATTTTTTCTTTTAGCTCTTTTAAGCCATTGAGAGCTATTCAATAAGGCGCTTTTCATATTTGTTCAATGTTAGGTACAACTTCAATCCCAAACTCAACCTCCCTGTCTAATGGCAAGCTTAGAAGCTTATAGGGTAAAAAAAAAAAACACATTCAAATTCTTGCACAAATGAAATATATCCATTACTCTTATTCAATTCATCACTTACCACTAGAGATGCCACACATCTCTCCTAATCTCCCATAACTCCATCATTTTTAAGTTGCATGGTTGCTATATTATTAGCTTTAAAGTAAGCTCCTAACCTCCTTATCTAAACCTTAATTCACATTTCAATAATTGATCATCATATGATATCGAGTCAACTAGTTCATTGCCATAATAGCTACTATAATTTTATGGATTATTATATCAATTAATTGTATATTGTTGACTATTGAATTGAGTTAAGGAGTTAAATTGATAAATAAAAGTGATTATTTAGTTAATATATATATAGCTTCTAGACTCATCTCTATGGACTTTGGGTATGAGCTTAATACATAGAAATCTAAGTATTTCATTTCACCTATTGTGATAAGCCATAATGAAACAAAATTACACAACCTATATATAAGGGGTTAAGGTACCCAATCTAGTAGTGTGTCAATTAGGATTTTCTACTACTTTTTCTCACATCCCATTAGTTAAAAAATCAAAAGTAGGCACCACCATAGATCGAAAAGCCATAACCTTTGAGAAAAAGTTCCTTCTATAAATTCCTAAATGCTTCCGCATACATTATAATTATGTTTATTGTGCCCTAATATCTTATATAAGATCTTAGTATATTTGAATACGGAAATTTAAAGTTTTTATTCTCAAGAATAACATCAAAACCAGTTATACTCAGCGTAAGCATATGCCTATCAATAACAAGCACATCAACATCTTTACATATTTTGTTTAGCATAGACCCCATACTTAAAGATCAACTTATAGACAAATTGGTATGTAAAATATCGATAGGTATATCATCTTATAGAAGGCCTTTAATTAGTTTGATCCTTATAAGTATATGCCAATTGGGGTTTATGGTTGCAAAATGACCTAATTAGGGGTTAGATTTTAGTAATGGAAATAAGGAATGTTACACCCCGAAAAGTTTAGAAACCAATACTCTCACCATATATACTAAACACATGTGATCAAGGTAGTATTCATTGACCCTATAAATGTTCATTATATACAAAGTTCACAAAAATAGTACCCAATACTTGAGGAAGGGAATATTTTACACTATTTTATTTCCTTTAATTGTTCTGAGCTTTTGTACAACTATTTCAAACTTGAATAAGAGGTCTTTTAGCATTGTCTTCTGTAAACTTTAGTTAGCCTACTTATGTTGTTCTTGACATGTTTTGACTCAATTATTCCTGCAAAAAGGACCATGAGGAGATGAGCAAAACCATAGCTTAGTAAACGCAAGGGATACACGTTATATATAATACAATAAGAACAAGCAAGTCCTTTAGAGTGTAACATGATGCAATCATATCAAATGCCATCTACACAATGTTGACCAGTATATTATGAGACTAAAGAAAATAACCCTACTGTAGCTTGGGTTTCAAGGAGTTTTACTTTTACTCACCACTTAAAAGGCCTAAGTTTCTAATCAATTTGAGGATGTGCAAAGGACTCTTCATCCCCTTTATACCTAATTCTACACTATTCTACTTGATATTTTCAAACTTAAATGGCAACCTTCTCTCTTGTCACTTAGTTTCGCAAGGTTGAAATAAGGAAACTCCTTATTTCCACATTGTATGAGTGGTGTTGATGGGAAAAATGAAAAACTCTTGGTATGTTATGTATGTATAATAATTAGAGTCGGATATTACATTAGTCAAGTTTTTTAAGTGATCAAGCAATGAATAAATATCATATTAAAGTAATATAAAAACCAAATCACAAAGGTTATCATATAACATTATTACACCCACTTAACTGCATGCGTATATACAACTAATCTGCAATCATAAGCAATATAACAGCTTAATACCCCTTGTTAAAGCATCAAGAACTACTATGAGGCATGCCACTTACCTGTTTGTAGGTCGCTAGAGTCCTCCATATAGCAATTATTACATCTCGAAAAGAGAATTATTTATTAGTTACATTTGCTATACCTAAAAAGGTTACTTTGATGTATAATCAAATAATCCTATACTTCTTTTATTGAAAATAAATAATTTTTTTATGAACGTCTAAAAAGTGAGATTTTTGGCTTTTATGAAAATGAATAAGGTTATTATCGTGCATAATAACGTATATGTATGTTTTGAGAAGTTGGAACGAAAATTAGGAGTCAGTAAGCGCGGTATTATAGGATAAATTGATATGAATACAATAACATTTATTTATTCTAAAATAAAGTCAATAGGGAACTTAAAAACATATAATTTATATGAATAATGAGTATTCTAAAGAAAAAATACATCATATAGTTAGAGTATAATTCATAATTTAGCAAAATTTATGACTTAAATAGTAGGGAAATTATGATATAATTTAAAAAATGTCATGGATAGAATCCAAAGGTCACATCATATATGGGAAGGTATGGGGAAAATTTTGAGGATTTTAGGAAGTTAATAAATAAGGTTTTACAATCTTTCTTTAAACTAGTATATTATAGTGAAATAGGTAGTAACTTTACAAAAATTATAAAAAATACTAAGCATGCTAAATTAAATAAAAAAAAAATTTCTTAGTAGGTATATAAATGAAGAACTTACTATAAAAAGGGTGTTCTAAAAGGAGGGAAATTGAAGGTGTAAAACTTTTGGCACTATAAACCACCAAACCTTCACAAACCATCACCTCTAGCCACCCTCTTCCACCAACTACTTGTTGAGCCCCTTAAGGGGCACCCCAATAGAGTGTTTGTCCATTGCTGTGAATTTTAGAAGCTAGAAACATTGTGTAGAAAATTTCTAAGGGAGGGGTGGCATTTATAGGGGGATTTAGGTTGCTTTTTAATTTATTATTATTATTTTAATGTAAAAAAAATTCCTAAAATCTTACCACTTGTTAGTGCATGCATGATAGGTGCAAGGTAAATTTTTCACTAATTTTGGACACTTGGAGATATTTTTGGTGAATTATTAATTTAAGTTATCTATTTTTATATTTTTTGAAAAATTGCAGATTTTTTCCCAAACATGTTTCTTCACTGTTCTAGAATTTTTTAGATAGTTAGGAGCATTTTAGAATATTCTTGACACTTGTTAGAATCTTTTAGGTAATTTTTGGTATTTTAAGGTATTTTTATGGGGTATTTTGTCATATTTTGATACAAAACCTATTATTTTAATATTTTTCCTTATATTTTCAAAGTATATTCTTATGACATGTTATGATGATGTTTTCCATGCAATAGACATTATGTTTCTTACCTTTGTTTCATTATGTACATTAACCAACTTACTATTTATGATTTACCATTTACTATTTACTATTTACAATTTACAATTTACAATATACAGCTAAGGCTATATTAATCTTTTTTATTTGTTAATTTTTCCATAAATTGTCTTATTATTTCTACATAACCCTACATTTTTATGATTTAAATTTGATTGTCTTCAACTCTTATTATTAGATCATGACATCTTACTACTAATTTCTAAGAAAATAATCAAGTGCTTATCACACTCTACCATACCACCTTAGTAAACCCTAGGAAATTAGTAGTTGAACCCTAATTCAAGTCTAAGTGTCCTAAACTGTACAATAAGTCGATAAGGCTAATAATAATAAAAAAATTATGGAATTTAATAAATTAAATATAACATCGATAACAAAACTTTAGGAATTGATCGAAACCCTAAATTACGTACTAAAACCCTAAAACTGACTTACACATCATTAATCAAAATTGATTCCAAATTTATTTGAAAACCTAAAATTATAAATATAAACCTATAAAATTGTTAAATATTATTCGATAGTGATATAATTATAGTCGATTATAATTTTTGATTAAATTGCCTATTCGCGTGAAATTTTAATGAAATTGCTAAAATAATTTGTAAAAATTATAATTGTAATGGGTACCAATTAAATTGATAAATTTTAACAAAAATTTCAAAATTAATTTATGATGAGTATTGTTATAATTTATATGTTTCGAAAAATTACATATATTTATTATTAATTTTTATTTTCCTTCTCTTTCTTTTTCTTTTTTTCTCTTTCCTTTCTTTTCTTCTTTTCTCCATTTGACATGTCCTGGAATCGAAATTGAAAAAAATCCAAACTAGCAGCCCACGTGAGGAAATGAAATGCCAAGTGTTGAATTGCAAAAAAACAAAAAATTTTGAAATGATTACTTTTGTTACATCTTCATTAATGTAAAGGATTAAATAAGATTTCTTTTTTTTTTTTTTATCTATCTTACTCTTCTTAAATTGGCTGAACACATGATTCAAAAAGAAGAAGAAAATCTGGAAAAATAAAAGCTACTGAAAACAAAAGAAGAAGAAGAATTCTGGAAATCAAAACGCGAGGAGAAGGAAGAAAAAGAAGAAGGAAAAAAAATTAAAAGAAATTGGTAAGTCAATTATATTTCAAGTATAGATGTATATTATATAGTATATAAATGTATAAATGTGGTATTTGTATAGTATTTTTATAAATATAACATTACTAATACATGTATATGTGCATAAATACATAAATTGAATTATATATGCATATACAAAGATATGTATGTATACATGTATACACATAGGTATATTATACGGAATGAGTATGTAATATGTATTTTTTTAAGAATACATATAATTAGTATTAAGTATTTTTATTAAATAACTATAGTATATATATATTTGTACAAGTAAACTATATAAATATATGTATACATGTATAATTATTTTCGTATATATATATATATATAAATATGTAGTTTTATATTATATATGTATATTATATGGTATGTATATGTATCTACTAAGTATTATGGTATATTTTATGAAATATTTCATGATATATACATGTATGCATAAGTAGAAGATATGTGGTATGCATATGGATCCCTAAGATTACATATAATATGTATTAAGGATTTTTACAAAATAACTATAGAGCTATACATATATATGTATACGTGAAATACTTATTTATGTATATATATATATATATATACAATATACAAGCTTATTTTCATATGTATATAGAGATGTATTCGTATAGTAAATACAAGTATTTTGAATACATATAAGCTATCTTTTATGTATACCTATATATTTGTAACTAAATATATATAATATGTAGTATATGTTATTATATGTATACCATATAGTATATATATAGTATACCGAATATGTATTAGCATATGTGATACATAATATTTACTAAATTCATGAATATGTAAGGTGTAGATATATATATATGTATATATGATATCGTAAATTAGGAATTACTCATTAAAGTAAATTTATCAAATATAGTATAAGTCTATATATATGTGTATGTATATCGTAAAATGGAAATGAGTAATAAGAAAATAAGAATAATAAAGATAATAATGGCAATAATAATAATAATAATCATAATAAAGCTAAAATCTCAAAAAATAGGAAAAGTACGCTCAAAATAATAAAAATATCAAATATATGGTTTAAATAATTATTACATCGTAAATATATTAAGAAAAGGCGAAAATTAATATTTTATAATTTTTAAACTTAAAAAGTAAATTTTGTAATATTTTTATATCACAATTTAAACTACAAGTCACAATGTCCAAAACGGACCTCGTTATGAGAAAATATGCTAAAAAACGATCAAAATGGATTATAAGTTCATAATAATTCGAGCTAAAACGAAAAAGTTATACGCAATTTCATAAAAAGCTCAAATCGACAATTTCACGTAACTAGGTGGAATAGACCTTATAAATTATGATACTAGTTAGCTTTAAATTCTCAAACTTACAAATTTCTATTATTCTCAAGTGATTTTGATATAGATCCTGAGTTGCCACCAAACTACTATGATCTCTGAGTTAACCATGACTGAGTAGGTTTTTTTTAATGATTCCATACTTGTTTGTGTTTTTAGTTAGTGAATATAAGTTATGATTTATAATTGAATATGTATGGAGTTGAGTTATGCTTGTGTATGATAATCGTTGTTGATGGTGAATTCACTTTAAACTTCAATAATATAACGATTGTTGCATAGTAAATTCACTAAGAATTGATTGTTTGTGACTTGGAATGATCACTGAGTAAATAAGACTTAATTTTATTCGACTAGAAAAAGTTAACTTGGATCATGCATAAATCATACACTACATAACTAATTTCGGCAGTCACATTATACGGAGGTAGCGAAAGGTTATATGTAGGTTGATTATTGATTGTGATAGATTTCATATGGTGTACATGTGCAATATGACCTTACCTTGGCTTGTGGGATGACTAGGCGTTGGAGGCGCCAACCACCTGGCTAAGGGTCGAGTCCAGAGGTCTTTGTTTAGGGGTGAGTGAGGGTTACGTAAACTTACTCATAATCATATGTAGAACTCGTTTTGATAAAACTAATAATGGATGTACCATTACCTTTTGAATACGAAACACAGAGTTTCGTTATGAAATAAGTTCTAATATGATACCCGGATCTGACTGTACCGATGAATCTCCAACCTTGACTTTAGAGGACGTTAAATCTGAGTTGCATGCAATACCTGGTCACCTGCATGTGTTTGTTTGGCATACTATTTGTCATGCATTCATTTGGTTGAACTTAACTGTTGTATAACTTGATTGCTGTATGGTTGAGGGAAATTATCTCACTAAGCTAGTTAGCTTATACCCTTGTAGTCTTCTCTTACAGGTCGATCTTTTTGTGGAGTTAGGCCGTCGCATACCCGAGGTTAGTTTTCTATACGGGGTCAGTGGGGGAGCTAAATGTGATCATAGAGTACTTCTGATAGTTTATAGATCTGAATATGTAATTGTTATACTAGTTTAACTTAAAACATATTTCAGACTTTGTAGTTGTAAGCTTTTATACAAATAAACTATGTGTTATGTTTTTATAATATTATTATTTATCATGAAATGATATTGCTTAAACTTACGTACTCTTGGTAGTTAGTAATAGCTGTAGCCTTGTATATCGTATAAAAGGGTCATCGATTGTAAGAGAATTCAATCTGTAATCCTTTGTATAGTATACAGCAACTGCTACGACTAGCCCCTTCAAGTCGTGACAACCCCAACCACCCTACCCTTACCTCCTCCCCCCCCTAAAAAAAAAAAAAAAAAAGGTTTTGTCCTCAAAACCGATTGGCTATACCTTATAATTAAGAGAAGTAATAAAGTAATTTGACTTACTAACTTTTACTAGAACAACTAGGGGTATTGCTCTTGCATTGTGGCCTTTGGTTCCCAAGTAAGTGTGTTACTATCATCATTTCTCCATTATACTTTAACATATTTGAAATCTCTGTTTCGTAGTTTCTGAATTCGAGACTCTAAAATCTGAACTGGTTTTTCTTCATATGTATAGTTACTCTTAAGTTCAATTGGTTCCAATTTGGAAATTTTATTTAGATCCTTGATATACTTTTTGACAAATGATATATGGAACATATCATGGTGATTTGATAGATTGGGAGGTAATGCCAACCTATAAGCAACTTCACCAATTTGCTCTAATATCTTAAAAGGACCAATATATCATGAGCTAAGTTTCCCTTTTATCTTAAATCAATGAATACCTTTAAATGGAGTGAACTTTACATAAACATGATCTCTAATTATGAAATGCGAAGGCCTCCTTTTAATATTAACCCAACTTTTGTATCGATCTTGTGATTCTTTCATTCGTTGTCAAAGTACTTGTACTTTTTCATTCATTTGATGAATCATATTAGGCCCTATGGTCATTTGTTCTTCTCACTCCTAGAAAAGGGGTGACTGACATTTCCTCCCATATCCAACTTCATAGAGAGCTATCTATATGGTTAATTAGTAACTATTATTGTATGCAAAATCAATCAATGGTAAGTGTCTTAGTTACCAGAGAAGTCCATAGTACAAGCTCATAGTATATCTTCTGAAATTTGTATAACTCTTTTAGATTGCCCATTAGTCTGAGTGTGATATGTAGAGGTGAAGCTAAGCTTAGTTCTCAAAGCTAAATGTAAAATTTCCCAAAATTAGGAAGTAAATATGGTATCTCGATCTGATATGATACTAAGGGGCACCCATGTAATCTTATTATTTCTTGAATATAAATTCTAGATAATTTATCAATGGCATAGCCTATACGTAATGGAAGGAAATGGGCACTTTTAGTTAATCTATCCATTATTACCCAAATAGAATCGTGACCTTCTTTAGTTTTGGGTAAAGCAGAGATGAAATCCATAGTGATGTGGTCTTACTTCTATTAAAGAATTGATAAAGGTTGTAATAAGCCATTGGGATGTTGATGTTCAACTTTGATCTATTGACAAGTTGTATAATGAGCTACAAATTCAACAATGTCACCTTTCATTCCTGGCCACCAAAATGTGGTTTCTAAGTCTTACTACATTATATTTCCTCTAGGATGTATAGTGTATCTTGCATAGTAGGCTTCTTCTAAGATTTTGTTTCCTAGATTTGAATCCTCAAGGATATAAATTCTTTAATGTCATCTGAGAAGACCTTATTAATCCATGCTAAAATCTTCTTGTTTTCTGAGAGCAATACTTTTGATAATTTTTTGATATTGCAAATCATTTTGCTATTTCTATCTTATTTCCTCTAGTATGGTTGGTTGTATTTCTAAAACCATTAAATGAGCTTGGGCTGTTATAGGAATTACTTCTAACTATAATCGTTCGAATTCCCAAATCAACTCATGTTATGTGGTAATCAAAGTGGCCATTTGGTTATAACTTTTCCTACTGAGAGCATCTACCATAACATTAGCTTTTCTTAGATGGTAGTTAATGCTTAAATCATAATTTTTAATTAGTTCTAACCATCTTCTCTACCTCTGATGCAACTCTTTTTGCGAAAATATATACTTAAGACTTTTATGATCAGTATAAATATCACTATGCTGTCCATAGAGATAGTGTCTCCAAATTTTTAAAGTAAATACCACATCATCTGGTTCTAAATCATGAATAGGATAATTTTGCTCGTGAGGTTTGAGTTATTGTGAGGCATATGCAACTACTTGGTCATCTTGTATCAGTACACATCCTAACCTTAAATACAAAGCATCACTGTATATATAGAGTGGTTTGTTGGGATCGGGAAGATTTAATATAGGAGTCAAAATGAGTCTTTTCTTGAGTTCTTGAAAAGTATCTTCACAATTCTTATCTCATTTGAATTTAACTCCTTTTTAGGTTAATCTTGTTAGAGGTTTTGTAATTTTAGAAAAATCCTTGACAAACCTTCAATAATACCTAGCCATACCCAAGAAACTTCTAATCTTGTTACTATTTATGGTCTTTTCCATTTCAATATGGATTTAATCTTTACGAGGTCTATGGAGATCTTGTCTCTAGAAATGACATGTCCTAAGAACATTATCTTATATAACCAAAACTCATATTTAGATAATTTTCTGTATAGCTTATGAGTACGAAGCTCTTAAAGAATTATGCATAAGTGTTCAACGTATGCCTACTTATTTAGGGAGCATACTAGAATGTCATCAATGAAAACTACAACCAACTTGTCCAAGGCTAATATATCTTATTCATTAAGTTCATAAAAGTAATAAGACCATTAGTTAATTCGAAAGGCATGACAACAAATTCATAATATCCATACCTTAATTGATGGTAACCAGATTTGAGATCAATCCTAGAAAAGATTGTTACTCCTCTTAATTGGTACAAAAGATCTTCAATTATTGGAAAAGGATATTTATTTTTAACTGCCACTTTGTTTAACTCACGATAATCTATACATAACCTTATAGTTCCATCTTTCTTTTTAACAAATAATACTAGAGCTCCCATAGTGACACACTCACCTAGATAAATCCTTTGTCCAACAAATCTTGCAGCTGTACTTTCAATTCTTTAAGTTTTGTTGAAGCCATTTGGTAAGGTGCCTTTAAGATAAGTTCCGAGTTAGGTAAGAGGTCGATAGTAAAATAAACTTCTCTATGAGGAGGAAGTCCTGACAAATCTGTAGGGAAAACATTTGGAAATTCTTTTACAACCAGAATTTCCTCTATTTGGGGTGCCTTCTTCTCCTCGTCTAGGTAGGCTATCCAACATACATTCCAATTTTCTTTGATTTTATTTGTTCCTAAAACTACTAAGTTAGGTGACAAATTCTTATGACTTACCTTGAAATATAATCTGATCCGGACCAAGATATAATTTCTTTTCTTAGCAATCAATATTAACCTTGTATTTGGATAACTAGTTGATTCCTAGTATAATATCATACCCTTTTAATGGAACTAGTATGAGATCAATTGGAAAATTAGTTCTAAACATCTCTATTTTCCCATTAAAAATCATTCTCATGTTTCCACCTTATCTCCTGTGGGTGCTCTTATGTTGAAGGTTGCATTCATCCTTTGTGACTTAATTTGGGGTTGCTGGAATCCTAAACGTAGAAACGAATGTGATGCTTCGGTATCAAATAGTGCAGAAGCCAAATAATTTTCAACTAAAATATAACCTGTATTGGTATGTTTTATTCATATTAAAGATATTTCAAGTACATTACAAACTTTTGTAATGTCTTATTACATATATATATAAAATACTCAAGACCATTCACTGGCTATTAGCTCCTCAAGCTCAACCTTGCTTATTTCATTATACTCTTCTTCCTCCATAACTTCTTCGTTTTAGTTTTCATCTTGGTTCAATATTTCTGATCCTTCAATTGCAAACACTATAACTGTAAGGGCTACGACGTCTCAATTTTCTTCTTTTCTTTTACATAGTCTAGTCATATGACCCTTTTCTCCGCATATATGATAGTGTAATTATTGCATTCGGGGATTATTTCTAGCTATGTGTTATTTATTTCCACATAAATAACATTTTCCTTTTAGTTGTTCACATCCCTAGTGTTGTTAATGAATTTAGGGGTTAGGAAATAATCCTACAAAAGAAAGTAAAATACTTAGTACTAGAGCCAGTCTAGTACAGTCACTCTAGTGCTTAAGTTAAAATGGTGATTTAGTATATTAAGTATGAGAATGAGAAATGTTTGAGAGCTCTTACTGAGTTTCTTTTCAGTATTTATAGATGGTTGTTGTGTCTAAGGCAATTGTCAAGGTAACTGTTAAGACTCGTGGAGTATTCTTGACTTGACATCTCTTTTGATATGTAGGGATAGTAAGCGATTGTAAAATATAACCGTACTTATGATAACTGTTCACGCTATAGATTTGAATTCAAATTAGGAGCATTTCTTCTACTCGACATAATTGCCAAGTGTCTTCTAAAAAATAGGAATGCCAAGAGATTTGATTACCCGACTTCTCGGTTGACAAAAGGACGAATGTAAGTTGAGCAAAAACTGACTATCAACACCTAGATTATATGTCCTCTACATTGTTATTATTTTATAGTAGCACTACTACCAGATAGGCCTCTAATAATCCTGATACAGGTCTATGGGTGAATACATGAGACTAATATCATGCATAACCAAGGGGTGTGATAAGGATCAAGGACTGATCACTCGCTCTTGAGCCCGATGGCTTTCTTAGATGGTTTGTAGAGCTATCTAAGGTAAGTTAAACACTGAAGAGCAATGTTTATCCTTAATCAAACTGCTAAGCTACTTTGCTCTCCATACCCTCCAAGAAGCTGTCGAGGTGATTAGCTAACATAAGGAATCAACCCCTCCGTAGCACCCCAGTCCAAGCACCAAATTAGGAAAACAACCATCTCAACAGTATCGATGCCGAGCTAATAATTGTTAGGAGCCAACCATCTAAGGCTAACCCGAATGTAAGTTGTCCCTGAGCTTACCACTGTCTACCCCCAACAATCAGGATGCTAAACTATTGATGCTGAACAAACCTGATCAGAGGCTTACCTTTGCTCGACTCACAGTGTTGTCAGAATTGCAGACTGAGTAAAACGCATACGTGCTGTCCTTTTCTAACATTTGTGTTGTCTTTTTTGACAGTGGATATTCGTTTGGCACAAATACGTGCTTTCCCTATAAATTATTCTCCTTTTCTTAGCAAGTAAGGATCCCTTTATGTACATTTCTATAATTTATGACTTATCCTAACTGGGTATTATAAATACCCTCATAATGTAATAACCGAATATGAGATATGCGGAGAATACATTGGATTTCACTCTCTTTCTCTCTTACGCTAAGTATCCTTACTCTTGAGCTACTCTTATCTAGCCTATTTGAGTGTGGACTAGTGGCGAGTGACCTCTAGCCATACTTGTGTGTTATATCAAGTATAACTTGAGCTCGTATAAGGCATTGGTGCGCCATATCCATCTTCAATGCATGGGAACCCTTGCTCAACCTTTGACTATCATTTACTTTTTGAACCATCTTACAGCCCGAACCCATCCTTTTTAGTTACATATGATATCAAGTTTGTGTGTTCATCCACGAATCCGTATCATCTTGGTATCAGAGCGCTAGGTTATGTTCGAAGCAGCATTCTATTTTTGTGTCCTTGGAGTGGTTTGTTACCACTCTCGTATGATAACAGTTCTATTGTTAACCATGAAGTTTAGTAGTTGAGAATTGTTCCATGCTCTGTTTTCCCTTGTTTTCGATACGCAAAAACAAAGTATGGGTGACTGTTCATTTGAGGTATAATTATCGTTGTGAAGTAACCAATAATGTCAGACTCAAGTGTTCAAAGAGTTTTGGGAAACCAAGAATGTGGTACTTGACATGGCCAAGGATAGGAAGGGAGCTTTACGCCTTAGTTAGTAGGTGACTACTTACATAAGCTTACTGACTTGGTAGTTAGTTTGATGACTGTTATCCAAGAGGATAGGCAATGAGTTAGAAATAGCCCTACTAGGGAACGCGAGCAGTAAGGATGAGGTAATGGTCAATTTGGTCAAGTTAATGCCCCAGCTCGACCACCCTAAGTTGAAGGAATTGATAGGGATGCTAGAAGAAGGCTAGCACTTGAAGAGATTGAGGAGGAAGTAGAGGGAGATGACGAGGCAGGGGAGTACTATGAGCCTAAGGAAAGATATGTACGTGCCCCTAGAGTTGAGGGATTAAGGATGCGCATTCTAAGTTTCTTTGGAAGTAGTGATGCCGAGGATTACCTAGATTAGGTAGATCAGATTGAAAAGTAGTTTGAATGCCACGAAGTGCTCGATAATGCAAAGGTTAGACTTGCTGTGTTAGAGTTCACTAGTTATACTGCCTTGTGGTGGAAGAACTTACAAGCCACCAGAAGAAGGGAAAGAGAATGAGAATGAGAAATTAGGAGTTGGGATGAAATGAAGAAAGTCACGTAGAGAAGGTTACTAAGCTATTATCTATAAGATGCCTTCAAAAGACTGCAAGAATAGAGACAAGGAGGATTGAGTGTGGATGCTTACGTTAAGGAATTCCAAATGTTAATGATCCAATGCAAAGTTATAGAGCTAGAAGACCGAATTGTATCTCGATTCATTGGTGGGTTAAAGTATGAGATTGAGGATGTCTTGAAAACCCTAGACATTAGTACGCTTGATGATCTAATTCGAGTCGCCTAGAGGATAGAAAGGCATCGAATAGGAAGATTCCAGCCATCCATCAACCGTCCTGCAAGTAGCCGACCTGTTTCGAGTAAACCTATGTGAATGGAACTAAGTAAGGCCACTGAGACTCAACTTGCTTAAACTAGCTGAATAGAGGAGAAGGAACCCCCTGAAGAAGTTTGAGAACGGCCAAAGTTCAGGGAAGAAGACGAATAAGATCAAGTGTTTCAAATGCCAAGGATTTGGACACATGGTCGCTTAGTATCCAAATAGGCAAACAATGGTGATTAGAGGTGAGGCGTCGACCGTTGAAGTTAACAGTACTGATAAGTAAGTAGAGGAGTTAAAGGATAACAGACAGACCAAGTTGTCTGAGGAGGAGGTTATCTATAGTGTTGAGGAGGCAATAAGTGTCAGTCCTATATCCAAAGACGAACAGAGAGAAAATCTCTTTCATATTGGATGCAAGGTGAATGATTCAATGTGTGCGCTAATCGTTGATAGTGGGAGTTGCACTAATGCAACCTCTACATTTATGCTTTAGCAGTTGAAATTACCGACCATACCCCACCCGAAACCTTACAAACTTCATTGGCTTAGTGACAAGGGAGCCCTACACGTGAACAAATAGGTATCTGTATCGATTTGCATTTGCAAGTATCGAGATGAAGTGCTCTGTAATGTGTTGCCCATGAGTGCGTCCCACATTCTACTTAGACGATCATGGATGTTTGATCAAGCAGTTGTTTATGATGGAAGGAGGAATACATGCTTGTAGAGCACGAAGGAAAAAGGATGAAATTGAGTCCTACGACTACTGATCAAGTGAAGGTCATGTAGTCTTAACTAAGTCAAGCCTTTAAGAAGGAGGCTTTGGTAATGACCCAAGCTAAACTAAAGAGAGAGATGGAGCTCAAAATATAGACCTATCTACTGGTCCAAAGAATTCTGGAGTTGAGATCTAACGAGGAGTTACCTGTTAAGGTAAAAACCTTATGGAGGAATTTGTTAACCTATTTCCAGAGGAGCTACTAAAGGGTTTACCCCTAATCCAAGCCATCAAGCATGCAATTGACCTGCAACCAAGAGCCACGCTGCTAAACAAGCTTGCCTATAGGCTAAACCCTGAACAGGCTGCCAAGTTGTAGAGGCAAGTAGACAACCTTATGAAGAAAGGGTATGTCCACGAGTCCCTGAGCTCTTGTGTTTTGTTGGCCTTATTAGTGCTGAAGAAAGATGGGTCTTGGAGGATGTGTATGGATAGCCGAGCAATCAATCTAATCACCATCAAATACAAGTATCCCATACCCAGGCTTGATGATATGCTAGACGAGTTAAGTGGAGCAAGAGTGTTCTCTAAGATCGATCTTAAATCTAGATACCATTAGATTCGAATGTGTGAAGGTGATGAGTGGAAGACCACATTCAAGATATGACATGGTTTATATGAATGGCTTATAATGCCATTTAGACTATCCAACGCGCCGAGCACATTTATGTGCCTAATGAATCCTGTGCTCCGAGAATTCATAAGGAGTTTTGTTGTAGTTTACTTTGATGATATTTTAGTGTATAGCCCTAACCTAGAGATTCACAAGGAGCATCTTTGAAGAGTCTTTGCAAAACTCCAAGTTGAACAACTTTATGCCAATATGAAGAAGTGCGATTTTTGCTAACTTGAAGTGATCTTAAGATTTGTTGTGAGCAAATGTGGCATTAGAGTCAATGATGAGAAGATAAGAGTGAATAGAATGGTCTAAATTAGCTTATTTTGCTGATGTGAGAAGTTTTCACATCCTAGCATTATTCTATCGCTAATTCATAAAGAATTTTAGTACGATTGTGGCCTTACTCATCGAACTCTTAAAGAAGAATGTTGAATTTAGATGGGGAGCGAAGGATTAGAGGAGTTTCGAGGAAGTAAAAGAGAAGCTAACAACAGCCTCTATCTTGGCTCTGCCAAGCTTTAAAAAAGTGTTCAAAGTAGAGTATGATTCATCTAGATTAGGCATAGGTGCGTACTAATGTAAGAAGGCTGACCTATTGCCTACTTTAGTGAGAAACTTTGAGGAGCCAAACTTAGCTATTCTGTTTATGACAAGGAGTTCTATTCCTTAATTTGAGTCCTAATGGTATGACAACACTATCTATTGCCCAAGGAATTTGTGATCTATACCAATCATGAATCCTTGAAATACTCAAAGAGCCAATCGAAGTTATCCAAAAGGCAAGCCAAATGGGTCAAGTTCATGGAGGGTTTTTCTTATGTCGTAAAATATAAGATGGAAGAAATAATATAGTGGTTAATGCCTTGTCAAGATGACATACCCTCTTGACCGAGCTATAAATAAGGCTACTTGGTTTTTTTATGATAAAAAAATTGTATGCTAAGGACCTACACTTTGGTCCTATCTATGCTTGATGTGAGGAAGGACAAACATTAGATGACTATCATAGGGAAGTCAAATTCCTATTCAAAAAGAAGAAGCTATGTATCTCGACCTATTCCATGAGAGAATTGCTAGTGAGCAAGGCGTATGGAGGAGGATTAATAGGACATTTTAGCTAGCATCAAACCTATGAAGTATTGCCTGTGAGATTCTTTTGGCCGAAAATGATGAGAGACGTACAGTATGTACTGGAAAGGTATGCGACCTGCAAGAAGGTAAAAAGCTAAGTTGAGCAAGGACATTCTCTACCCTTGCCTGTCTTAACCAAACCATGGTCCAAGCTAAGCATGGACTTTATGTTAGGATTACTGAAGACGTCTCAAGAGAAGGACTCCATCATGGTGGTTGTGGATTGATTTAGCAAGATGACTCATTTCGTGCCCTATTCCAAAACTAACAACACTTCGGCTATTTCTTTTCTTTTCTTGTAGAAGGTGTTCAAGCTATATGGCATGCCGAGAACCATTGTTTCGGATTGGGACCCTAAGTTCATGAGCTACTTTTAAAGGACACTTTGGAGGTGAATGGGAACTAAGCTATTGTATAGTACGTCCTGCCATCTACAAACCAATGGACAGACCAAAGTTTTCAACAAAACTGTAGGAACTTTACTACGGGTTGCTGTCAAGCGAAACATAACTGATTAGGATCTATGTTTACCAATCATTGAATTCACCTATAATCGGACTACCCACAGTATAACAAACATGTCCCCATTCTAGGTCGCCTATGGATTCAACCCTGAGCTCCTAATGGACCAATCACCTCGGTCAAGTCCTGATGATGATTGATTAGCCTAAAAAAGAGTCGAAGCCATCAAAGCTATGCACCAGAAGGTTGTAGAGTAATTGAGCTGAGCTAATGTTAAGCTCGAGAAGTGGAGCCGAGGATAGAGGAAGAGCGAGTTTTAGTTAGGTGATTTGGTCTAGATACATCTCAGCAAGGATCGGTTCCCAAACTTGAGGAAGAGCAAGTTGTCTCTTAGAGCCAACAGACCTTTCAAAGTGCTTGAAAAGATCAATCCTAATGCTTATAAGATTAAATCACCTAAAGGATATGGAGTCTCAGACTCCTTCAATATTGTTGATCTCCAACCTTACACTTCTGAGGATGAGCAACCTGAAGCCGAACTAGATTTGATCCCAAATCTTAAATAACTTAGAGGGATGATAGGGATAAAGGACCGATCACTCGCTCTCGAGCCCAAGGGCTTTCTCAGATGGTTCGTAGAGTTGTTTGAGGTGACTTAAACACTAAAGAGTAGTATTTATCCTTGACCGAACTGCTGAGCCACTTTACTCTCCACACCCTCTAGGAAGTTGTCGAAGTGATTACCAAACATGAGGAACCGACCCCTCCATAGCACCAAATCAAGAAAACAACCATGTCAACAGCGCCGAAGTTGAGTTGATAATTATCAAGAGTCAACCATCTGAAGCCGACCCGAATGTAAGTTGTCCCTAAGCCTACCACTGTTTACCCCCAATAGTCAGGATGCCAAACTATTGGCGCTGGACAAACCTAATCAGAGGACTACCCTTGGTCAGCTCATAGTGTTGTCAGAATTGTAGACTAAGTAAAACACATGCACGCTGTCCTTTTCTAACATCTGTACTGTCCTTTCTGATAATGGATATTCTTTTGACACAAATACATGCCTTCCCTATAATTATTCTCCTTTTCTTAGCGAGTAGGGATCCATTTGGGTACATTTCCGTAATTTAGGACTTATCCTAATTGGGTACTATAAATACCTTCATAATGTAATAGCCGGATATGAGATATACAGGTAATACATTGGATTTCACTCTCTCTCTCTTAAGCAAAGTATCCTTACTCTTGAGCTACTCTTATTTAGCCTATTTGAGTATTGATTAGTGGTGAGTGATCTCTAGCCATACTTATATGTCATATTAAGTGTGACCCGAGTTCGTGTGAGGCGTTAGTATGTCATATCCATCGTCGGTGCAAGGGAACTCCTGCTCAATCTTCAACTAACATTTACTTTTCGAGCCATCTTATGGCCTAAAACCATCCTTTTTAGTCATATGTGATATCAACTTAGTGTGTTCATCCATAAATCTGTATCAGGGTGGGTTCGGACTATGAGATGGTCTAAAAGATAAATGATAGTCGAAGGTTAAGAAAGGGTTCCTGTACACTAATGATAGATATGATACATTAATGCCTCACACAAGCTCGAATCACACTTAATATGGTGCACAAGTATGGTCAGAGGTTACTCACCACTAGTCTATGCTCAATGGGCTATATAAGAGTAGCTCAAGAGTAAGCAAAAGAACACTTCGCTCAAGAGTATGTAAAAGTTCAATGTATTCTTAGTATATTGTTATTGCATCTATTACAATTTGCAAGTATTAATAGTACCCAATTAAGGTGAGTCCTAAGTTACATGGGATTACAGAAAAAAAAAAAAAGGATCCCTACTACCTAAGGAAAAGAAAAAAGGGAATAAATTACTAGGTTATCAATGTAATCGTGCAAAAAGAATATCCTTTATTAGAAAGGACAGTACAGATATCAAAAAGGATAGCGTGCATATGGTTTGCTCATTTTGTGTTCCTTATAACACTATTATCCGAGTAGGGGCGAATTCTAATTAGGTAAGGATGGCATCAGCAATTTGGTAGCTCGGACAGTTGGGACTGGACTGAGGTTGACTCAGGGGCAACTCATATTTAGGTTAGCTTCAAGTGATCGACACTTGACAATTGTTAGCTTGGCCTCGATACAAGTGAAGCTGGTTGTATTGGGATTTGATGCTTGGACTAGAGTTTGCTGTGGAGGGGTTGGTTCAGCATATTAGCTGATCACCTCAGCAGCTTCCTGAATGACGTAGAGAGTGAAGTAGCTTAGCAAGTTGGATTGAGGAATGCATTGCTCCTCGACGCTCAGTTCACCTTGGATAGCTTGGCCAACCAATTAGGCAAGCCCACGAGCTTAGGACCACGTAATTGGTCTGTGATCCTTATCATCTCATCCGGGCTGTTTGAGATTTGGAATCAAATTTGGTACGGCTTTAGATTGCTTGTCCTTGGGAAGATACCGTTGGAGGTCAGCAATGTAGAAGAAGTTTGAGACTCCATATTCCTCAAGCAGTTCAATCTAGTAGACATTAAGATTGATCTTTTCTAGCACCTTGAAAGGTCCGTCGACTCTGGGAGACAACTTGCTCTTCCTTAAGTTTAGGAATAGTTCTTTGTTAAGATATATCCATACTAGATCACTTTATTGAAATTCTCTTCTCTTCTATCCTTAACCTCACTTCTCAAGCTTAGCAATAGCTAGGGTTAATTGCCCTACTACCTTTTGGTGCATAGTTCTAATGGCCTTGACCCTTTCTACAACTAGCAGGTCATCATCAGGTTTCGATAGGGGAACCTGATCCATCGGGAGCTTGAGGTTAAACCCATAGGCGACTTCAAAAGAAATCTTGTTCGTTACACTCTAGGCAGTCCTATTGTAGGCAAATTTAATGATTGGTAGGCATAGATCCCATTCACCCATGTTCTATCCAACAGCAACCCATAGAAAAGTTCCTATTGTTCTATTAACAACCTCGATCTGTCCATCAGTTTATGGATGGCAGCACATGTTGTACAATAGCTTAGTTCCCATTCACCTCTATGGTGTCCTCCAAAAGTAGCTCATGAACTTTGGGTCTCATCCCAAAATAATGGTCCTAGGGACCTCGTAGAGCTTGATTATTTCCTGCAAGAAAAGAAAAGAGATAGTCGAAGCATCATTAGTTTTGGAATAAGGCACGAAATGTGCCATCTTGCTAAATCGATCCATGACCATCATGATGGAGTCCTTCCCTTGAGATGTCCTAGGTAACCCTAACATGAAGTCCATACTCAGCTCGAACCAAGGTTTGGTTGGGATGGGCAAGGGTAGATAGTATCCTTGTTCGACTCGGTTCTTCGCTTTTCATCAAGTCGCATACCTTTCCAATATGAATTGGACATCTCTCTTCATCTTGGGCTAAAAGAATCTGGATAAGAGTACCTCATAGGTTTGGCATTGGCGAAAGTGTCTTGTCAGTCCTCCTCCATACGCCTCGCATACTAACAGTTCTCTCTTGGAATAGGTCGAGGTACATAACCTCCTCTTCCTGAACAAGTATCCGTCTTCTTTGTAATAGTCATCCAGTGTCCATCCTTCCTTACATCAAGCTTGTAATAGGACCAAAGTATAAGTCCTCAACATATAAATTCTTTATTTTTGAATAACCAAGTAGCCTTGTTTATAGTTCGATCGAGAGGGTATGTCATCTTGATAGGGCATCAACCACTACGTTGTTCTTCCCATTCTTATATTTTATGACATAGGAAAATCTCTCCATAAACTCGACCTATTTGGCTTGTCTCCGAAATAACTTGGGTTAGCTCTTTAGATATCTCAAGGATTCATGATCGGTGTAGATCAAAAATTCCTTAGGTAGCAAATAGTGTTGCCATACCATTAGGGCTTAGATTAAGGAGTAGAACTCCTTGTTATAGATAGAATAGTTGAGTGTAGCCTGTTGAAGTTTCTCACTAAAGTAAGTAATAGGTTGGCCTTCTTGCATTAGTATGGCACCTATGCCTAGTTTAGATGCATCACAATTAACTTCAAATACTTTGTCAAACTCAATAGAGCTAAGATTGGGGCTATAGTCAGCCTCTCTTTCACTTCCTCAAAACTCCTCTACTCCTTCTCTCCCTATCTGAATTCAACATTCTTCTTTGAGAATTCGGTGAGTGGGGCCATAATCATACTAAAATTTCTTATAAACTTGCGATAAAATGATGCTAGGCCATGGAAACTCTTCACATCGATCGAAGTGCTCGACACTGGCCATTCGATGATCACTCTAATCTTCTCTTGATTAACTCTTATGCCACTACCACTTATAACAAACCCTAAGAATATCACTTTAGGTTGGCAAAAGTCACACTTCTTCAGATTAGCATAGAGCTATTTAGCTTGGAGTTTTGCAAAGATGTATTGGAGATGTTGCTGATGAGTCTCCAAGTTAGGACTATACACTAAGATGTCATCAAAATAAACTACAAGAAACTTCCTTAATAATTCTCGAAGCGTAAGATTCATTAAGCAAATAAATGTGCTCGGCGCGTTGGACAGACTAAACAACATTATAAGCCATTCATATAATCCATGGCACGTTTTGAATGCTGTCTTCTACTCGTCACCTTCGTACATTTGGATCTAATGGTATCCAAACTTGAGGTCAATCTTGGAGAACACTCTTCCTCCACTTAACTTGTCCACCATGTCATTAAGTCTGGGTATGGGATACCTATACTTGATGGTGATTTGATCGCCTCTTTTAGAGCTTCCGAGTTTTATAATTTATAAACCTATATTCTATCCTTAACTTGGTTTAATAGGCAAGTGTACCTACCATTTGATAGCACGGATGAGTATAGGGTCGTCTCCATTAGGAAAATGACTCAAACATTAGTACTTAATAATTTTCCTATTATCTAACTGTCAAATTTACTAAGTGATCAATTATTAAGACTCTAATTGTTAACTAAACTACACTAATCTACAAACTAGAGTGATTAATACAACGATTATAAGAACAACTGCGAAAATACACTTAACATGCAAACTTGCATCATCATTTAACATCATCTTACCAAAATACTTTTCATCTTAATACTTGTTGATTGCGAGAAATTACAGTATATAAGCATTCTTCTCGAAACTACTTACTTCTAATCTTAATTGTATCTATTGAAATTTCTTCCTAATTAATAGCTAACTAAGATTGTATTAATATCGTGTTAATGTATCGATTCCCCTATGGATATAGCAACTTTCTTAATAATATCTCTATTATCAAGAGTAAGTTGTTCCAGTGAACTATATCTATTCAATAGAAGTGTCTCTTGATATATTCTATTGAAATCTATCCTAAGTCGATGTTATGTACTACATCATACTTGGATTCACAAAAGTCATTCATTGAAATTAACAAATGTTAAGAAATTACTTTTTCAAGCACTTAATCATACTAATGATGTAGCAAGCTTTAATGGACTACTCACATATGATAAAACAACAACACAAACTAATAGGAAACATAATTACGTAGAAATAAAGCATAGAATAAGTTAGAAGTGAAAAACCTCTTTTTATTCCACTGAAGAAGTTTGACAAATATACGAACAACGAATTCCCGTTGTCTCTCTCAAGTGATTCCGGGAAAGTTCAATACACACTTAGGAAATGATACAGAATAGAAACAAAAAAATGCAAGACTGGGTACAAGGATAGGTGAATAGACGTGTTGTGGACAGGTGATGTATTGTTCTTGATGATGTCTACTCTCATACAATTTGATGTTTGAAAATTGATCTCTCTCCTCTATAAGTTGAGATATCTTTTTATATTCTCCCCATAAAATAAAGTCGAATCTACTCCTTCACGGCACCACTTGACGTTTCCTATGTACTAATTCGCTTAAAAAGGTTGAAAAGAACAATTGTGCTTGTTTCTATCATGCCCGTGAATTGGGGCGTGATAGTCTCGAAAAGAATTATTTTTCACTAATCACGGCCGTTATTAAGGCCGTGAACTCCTCGTTACATTATTAGATGCCATCATGCCCGTAATAATGGCCGTGATCATCCTCCTGCTATTTAATCATGATCGTGATTGATAGGAGGATTGACAAAACTTTTCACAATCACAGTCGTGATTAAGGGCGTGACCAGGATGGATTCTTCATTGCTTCATTATCGTGCCTGTGATTGATGCTTCTACACTTATTTCTTCTCCTTCACAGTTGTAACTGACTAGAAGTTATTGTTTTTGTGTATAATTCATCCCCTCGCTCGTGATTTACCTGAAATCATATTTTATACAATTAAGTATCTAAACTAAAGAATTAAATCACATTTACGATCAATTCTATGCCTAAACAAGCTTTGAAAGTGTAAAGTAATTTACACTTATCAAACTTCTCTACACTTAAGCTTTGCTTATTCTCAAGCAAACACTTAAAACAATTAATTGCACATTTGACAAAACATCTAAAGTGGCTTAACGTTGTGCATACTCCATCGTGTTCTTAGAATACAAAAATAATATTCTAAGACTAATTAAAGTAAAACACACTTCACTCTTACTATTTAACAAAAATCCTTCAAAGGTCCAAAGTTAGCACAAAGTCAAATAGATCAATGAAAATTGGTTATACTTTTTCTTCTTCCCTAAATGTATAAGAAACCTTCAATTACTTCTTAAGAATACTAATCTAGAAGAAAAGTATATTGCATCCATCTTTCCCTTGTATTTCTACTTCTTTTATTGAATCTCTCCAATATGACTTATTGCATTCGTTTTTTTTTTTTTTTTTTTTTTTTACGCCTAAGAATACCAAAGATCAGCAGCAGAGTTAGACTTCGCTCCTTTAAGGGACTGAAGCCCACCTTTACTAACTTGGTTATAAGGTCAAAGTCTAACAGCAGAGTTAGACTTCGCTCTTCTGAGGGACTGAAGCCCACCTTTACTAACTTAATCCTTAAAAAAATTCTTATTACAAAGTTATAAAGACAAAAATTAGCAACAAAATCAAACTTTGCTCTTTTGATGAACCAAAGCCCGCCTTTACTAATTTGGTCCTTAAACACTTCAATTCATTCTCATTTGAAGAGATTCTCAAGAAGTATCAACAAGTGAACTACTTTATTTGCCCTTTTCATTCAAGATTAAATTATCTCCCAAAAGTAATCGAAAAGTAGATATATTATTTAGAAAATTTAGAAGCATAATCAATTAACTTTGAAACAAAGACTATGATTCACTTCTAACCCCTAAACTTATTCATTAAATGGTAAGCAAGTGTGATTCACTGAGATTTTATCCCATAATCTTGATCATGTAAACTAAGTCTACAAGAATTGAGTGAGGCACAAAATTAACTCACCAAATTGATTGCTATTTGTCAAATCCACATCATACTTTGAAACAAACAACTTAAGTGGAAGGTTTTTGATGAACATAAATTTACCCTTCCCCATACTTAATGAGAGACATTGCCTTCAATGTTGGAAGGAAGTAAACATAGAATAGGCATATAATTGAAATAACTAAAAAGATGAAAATGAAGAAACAACAAGAACTGGCCTTCCCTAAAACATAAAGTTCGAGTAATTCATTGATTCCTAAATGATCAGAGAGTACAACTTCCAACACCATAACAACTTGAACAACGAAAGACACCTTTCCATCAAGACAAAACAACAAAGCAAAATAAAAGATAACAAGCTCGTGATACGAGAGTCTCCATAACAATATACATCAGTAAAAGCAAGCTCTCAATGAACTAGTGATCCTAAACCAACTAAACATATCAAAAGGACACAAAGAAAACAAAATAAAAGACAAACAAACAAGAAAGAAACAAGTCATTCATCATCAGTTGCTATATCCTCATTCGACCCATCTTCATCCTCCTCAAAGGACTCCTCCTCACTTCCATCCTCAGCATCTTGTCCAACTAGTGCTTGCTGAGCTTCTTCAATGCCTTCCTCATCATCACTATCGGCCTGGTTAGACTCGTCCTCATCATCACTAGAGTCTTCCTCTTCAGACTCTTTATCTCCTTCTTCTTATTCTTCTTCTTCTTCTTGGGGAGTTGGTATTGATGGGGGAACCGGAAGTTGATTGGGACCAACGTCCTCCTGAGTTTTGGGACAAGAGAAATAGGAAGGTATAGCTGCTCCTACTTTGGTGGCTATATTCTTCAAGAGCTCAACAATCCCCTTCTGAGTTTCCTTAATCTTAGTTACCTCGGTTTCTAATCTCTTTAAATTCCTGACTGAGAAGCTAGAAGTTGAAGGTGCAAAATTAGGAGCTCTAGGGTCTTCGATATCCAAATCAGGATCCAAGACTCTTGCAATACCCGATTGATTAAAAAGGGTTCTTGGAAGTGGTTCAGGGTCAGCACAAGAGTCGTTTGGCTTGTTACTTGTAAGCTACAATCTCAGATTCCTTAAAATCCTAGTGATTAGCCACCCCACCCCCAAACCCCCCTTACCCATTAATATGCCTTTGGTCTTATCGAAAGTCTATTGGCGAAGTCTATATGCAATTAAGATGCCCACATTCACCAGAAACCCCTTCAACACACTATATAAAGGTAATAAATCATGCTGCCCCATTGCTCCAAGGCTCTTATGCTTCTTATAAATCATCCTGACTAGAATATAATGGAAGACGCGAGCACTGGTCTTCTTTAATGTAGAAGCTTTTGATTAACTTGCCTTAAAGTTGCTTTCATTAGAGATTTCTCTCCAAAATTTAGTTATTGAAGTTCTACAGGGTAGGCTCACAAGTAAATCAACAAACTCCTCATCTTGAAGCTCAGCTCGGGTGCATAACCCCATTGCCCCTACGAATGTCAGCATGTCAAAGGTGTGAGTCCTTCCAAATGCAAAGAACTCCATCTCATTATCTGTCTTAGAGCCAATATATTCATATTTAATCTTGAAGGATGAGAGAAAAGCTAGGGTTGTTTGCCGATATGTCTTTTCTTAAACTGAAAACAACTTCAGCCATGGTCTGTTCCCTAATAACCATTGCATGGCTATCTTTAAGCCATACTCCCCCCACACGTCCTAATCCACCACACAATATCTCTTAATAAGCTTCTTTGCGGCGAATTCCTTAAATTTGTCTGCTTGCTCATCGGTCATACAGGCTAGTGAAACAACTGACCGACTGGAACTTGTTGTGTTGAAACATCGTGGAGGAGGAGAAGGAGGACTATTGGCTCTTGGTCATTTATGTTGAGAAGTAGTTGAATGTTTCGGTGCCATCTACAAATATCAATTGTTAGTTCAAACTTCAAATACACTTCAATTCAAGCAAACCTAATTCGACTTCTTGCTACTTATGAACATAGCACATCTAGTGACTAATCATGATCAATCTTTACCAACTTCCAAGCATCTACCACAAACGAATTCAACATAACTCAACTCGGAGCCATAACATCGACTAAGGATGAATGTCTTCCCTTGACTAAACACACTTAACAGTACACTTTTACACAGACAAATTCATCAATCTTAGGCTTAATTTGCAGTGATCCTCAATTCTACCATTATCCAAAGGAATTAGGGTTTCATTTTGAATAAGCAACTTCCATTACAAATTCAAAGTCTAAGGATGATATAAACACACTACCACTACTACAACAACAATTTCACTAATCATAACAAACATATATAGATAAACCTTAAAGTTACATGAAATGAATCACTGTATATGTAAAGAAAAACAAAGGAAAAAGAGGGAAAACATACCTTAGAAGAGTGTTATTGTGACGAGAATAATTATGCAAGTGTTAGAATGGGTTAGAGTAAGGATTTATGCTACAAAAAATTATGTAGGTTTTTTGTGAGGGACAGGCGTGAAGAGTGTTATCATAGGGTGGAAATTTGAAATGTGAGAAATGAAGAGAGAGAGAGAAAGAGGAGGGGGG